>PITA01001853.1:32428-179673 GCA_004023965.1 Spilogale gracilis | reverse complement strand
CATCATGGAAGAATAGTGTATAGTAGACAAACAAATCAAGATGCCTCACCTGTCAGTCCATCATATCTTCATTTCTGCCATTTCCCATTATGGGAGGGCTTGTCAGCCTTCCCTACTGTGACAAGAATTCACATTAAAATACTCATGAGTTCCTCTACCTTCCTGGTCCACCATTGTCTCGGTATCTGTGTTGCCTAGCAACAAGACCATCTTATCTATGCAGGCAATAATAACCTTTAATATATATTAGTTAAAAGCACTTCTTGGTCTTTCTTTTATTTTTGGAAAACTTTCAAAAATACCCTTTTCTCACATGCATTTTAAATTGCCTTTTTTTTTTTTTTTTTTGGAAATATAAGACTGCGAGGGAAAATTCATTGTGCAGTTTTCAGATCTCTTCTGTTTCATCTACCTCAGTACCTTGCGGTCTGGCCAAATATAGAAATCCCCAAGGAGCAGAACATGTCTGAATGCCAAGGCACACTGTGGCTGACAGCTTTTCCCCCCAATTTTGTAGTGGCTCCTACCCTCAAATTCCACTTTGCTTGAGACAAAGCTAGTGAGTAGACCCTGGAGGGAGGCTAGGGTTCTCTGCCCCTGATACCAGGGAGAATAGTATAGCCAAGCTCCTCAGAGAAAGGTCTTTTCTAGACATATATCATT
Source organism: Spilogale gracilis (assembly GCA_004023965.1). NCBI lineage: Eukaryota > Metazoa > Chordata > Mammalia > Carnivora > Mephitidae > Spilogale > Spilogale gracilis. The sequence goes on along the minus strand of PITA01001853.1, from coordinate 179,010 downwards.
TACCAAAATAGTGAGGCATAGCCTGCCAATTACAGTTAATCACTTTTAAGAAAAGTGAAGGAGAAGAAGCAAGAACTAATGAGCAAAGTCATACATTCACAAAAAGGACTGTGTATGTCATTGGTTCTCTGTGCTCCCCCCTTTATGTTTCTGTCCTCTATTCTCTTTCTTTCCCTCCCTCTCTCAGTATCTCTCTTTCAATCTGTCTTTTACACACACACACACACACACACACACACACACACACACACACAGCCTGCTATTTTTTCTCTCTTTGCAGTTACCAGGGGTTTTTCCACATTGAATGTGGCTATTCAGAGACAAGGAGGCACCAAGAGAGGAGAGGATGCTTAAAGTCATTGTTATGGAGAAGAAATCCTGTAGGATGAGTGTTGAGCCATCCTTTAAAAGCAATGCTCTTATGCTCTTGTGAACATCTTGCCTCCACCTTTGCCATGCAAATTAGGAAGCTGTATACATTGGATTAAGTTTCTTTTGATGCCCTAGTGGATGCATGCACATATGATACATTTAATGTTCAGTTCAGAAGCTCAATCACACATATTTACTGAGTTTTTAGCTAAGGTGGAGGCCTTGCTGGGCAGTCTGCCTTGTTAGTAGTCTTCGAATTCCTAGTCTCACCTACAGCCCACATTAATTCTCTTTTTTTTCATTGATGATTTTGTCCTTTCTAGTTCTGTGAAAAATACAGAGTGTGCTTTGGATTTTTATCCTTTCTTCCAAAACTGATACGCCATTCCCTCTGTTGTTAGGGCAGTGGTGTGATCCTTCAAGTTCTGGTGAGAGAGCTTTCTGCCTTACCACTCATTCCTCACCATCCTTTCCCACTGCTGGCATCTGCAATCATCTGCACCTTCCATCCATTCTTCATCTTGGTTAATCAACCTAAAGCTCCAGTGGCAGCTACAATGGAGAGACACCCCACACGATGCATTTCGACTAGATTTCCAACCAAGTTTGATTAAGTTTATCCACTTGGCCTGCAGAGCTGGGCACGGTGCTATTACGAAGCTCCTCAAACTCCATGTCTCTATGCGTGCTTGACTTATGGGAACAGAGCAGCACGCTGCAGGTTAAAATATCTTTGTCCTCTACTGGTATACCTTACTTTACATAATGGATGAGTTGCCCAAAAAAAGTGCATGTAAAGCAACTTTTTGTAGACCTCATCACATTTTATGTGTTTAGGGACAAGGTTTAGAAAATGAATAATTTTTTTTAGAAGGGAATAATTCCCTTTTAAAGTGCCAATCACACCTTAATTTAATCTTTTGTAAGTGGTGACTTTCTTGTTATGTTTTCATAGTGTGAAACCTACCCACATGTAATTGCATGACATCTGAAATAATTTCATATCACAAGCCTACGGAAAATATTTCTACACTGAGGCATGCCTGAGCCCACACACACTTTTTCCAAAAAGGGCTTTTAAATTCTGAAGCTACAAGATCCTTGAGAGTAGGACCATGATTTATACCTTTGTTATTTTCTATTGTACCATCATAGTGTCATATATAGCAAGCACGTAGTATACATTTGTTGAAAACTGAATGAATGAATCAGGCCTCATGGATCTTAGTAGTGGGCCCTGAAAAAAATTTTAGTTTTGAAAAATACAGAAAAATAGTTGGCTACACCAATGTAGCTACAGTAGAGAAGTAGTAATTTTTAACACTTTCTGAAATATCTTCAAACCATTTTTTTTTTTAAGAACAGAGTGAAATAAAAAATAAAACACTCCATATAAAGCTGAAGTGTTTACTTTCCTTCATACCCAATACTACTTCCCCATCCTCAGGAGGAATGAAAGGGGATTTATGAATTGGCTTACAATCCACTTCTGCTTTTATCCACATGTATATACATATGTACACATATCTACAAATAACATGTTTTTGTAAGAGTTTTATAAAACTGATGATACTGGTATCATACTCTATATATTATTTTGCAGCTAGTTTTTTTTCACTCATTGTGGTATTTATGAGTTATTCGTGTTATACACAAATAAATCTGGCCATTTAAAAAAAGTCTGCTTAATAGCATGCAACATTTTATTTATCTGTTCCCCCCATTCCTGGACTCACAGGTTATTTCCAATTCTTGCTGTGATAAACAATGATGCAATGAACATGTTTCTGTGCTTGCGCAAAACTTACGAATCTCCTAACGTACTGGTTCATAGAATATGAGCATTTTTTATCTTCCTAGCTATAGCCAAGCACACTACCAAAGTGTCAATACCTAATTTCCACTCCATCAGCATGTAGAGGGTTCTCTTTCTCTCCTCTTGCAACACAAGCTGAACACATTCATCCTGCACGCTTATCTCACAACAGATAAGGAGGATAATCTCTCTGCAATTTTCTGTTTTGTGATCAACACAACAAAATTCAACAGTCCTTAAATTTGAGCCAGTACGGTGCCAACAATTATAACATGGGGTAGATTGTTGATTTTAATATAGTGGATTCTAATTAAGAGGCAAGTGAGATAAAGGGCTGGGGGCTGAGAAGTGATGACTTGATCAGAAATGGAGTGTATCCTTATGGCATTGCTGAATTTAAAACAGATGCCTACATGCATCGGACTTGCCTTAACTTGTATTAGTGTGTTTCTAATAATGTCGTGGAATATCCTATCTCTAAGTGTTTTCTTGAGCACTCATGGTTTTACCTTTTTATAGGCAAGATCCAGGTTAGGTATGAATTACTTCCTAGTATAAATGGTGCTTGAACATGAGATTTCCCACGGTTATTTATGATATCTACTTCTACAAGAAAACTAGATTAATTACTGTCCTAAATGCTTTGGAATAGTGCTGCTGGGAGAATGTGGATGACTGCTAGCTACATGATGATTTCTGTGTCAAGAGTTTTATAATTGAAACCAACAGACCATAGCCGTGGTTGAAAGTAGAAAAGGCAATTGTTGGAAGGCTGGGGAACAGGTTTAAAACGAGTCCCTAAGGAAACAGGACTTCTGGGACAAGCAAATAGTCTTTTTTAAATATTCCACTGCTGGAGAAAATCAAGACTAGATGTTTTAACAGTTTGCCTCATTCCACTTAAGAGTCAAAAGTTAGGAGAAAAAGAAACACTGGCCTACAATACTTGGATCACATGCCCAACTCTTGGTCGGAGGAAGAGGAGACACCTTGAGTAAAGTTACACAAAAAATGCATACATAGGAAAAAGAGCTATTTCTCTGAAGAAAATAAAGGATAACCTACCCCTTACATGGGAACTGGGGGCCCCTGAGGGCCACCTGGCTTGGAGAGGGGATGGAGAAAGTAAGTCCCTTGACAAAATCTGGGCTTCTGCTGGAAACAAACTGAATGGCCACTGGCTGAGTAAAAACAGCAACGTCCACCCCAGAAGGTTTCATGATATATAGTTCTGTCTCCTTTTTATAATCTGTGGATGCCTATCTCTTAAACTTGTTGTTAGAAAGCAAACAGTTAATGACCTTACCTGAGAAATTCAATTATTTTGGTAATGCATCAGCTGAGTTCTCAAACTCCTTTCCCCTTAGCTGTGCACATTCTGGCTAAGGTCGGACAAGGAATTTATTATAACAATGACCTGTTAACACAACTTAAGCTCCTTGCCCTGCAGGTATAAGCAACATGAAAATGCTAAAATACTGCAGTCAGCATGACATGATCTTGGCACCACTTTGAAAGGGTCTATACGTTCCTAGTTGTTGTTCTTCAATTGATCATGCACTCTTTAAGAACTGACATTTCATAATGATTTACGTCAGTCACTTGCCTCTTTGGGGTCACATTTATTCATTTAGGAAATATTTATTAAGTGCCTAGTAAGATTGTGCTACCCTCAGAGTTTATAGTAGGCACATGATAATTATTTGATAAATTACCAGTACACTGTGACGTTGTGAAATCAATTAGACCCAGGTCTGTACACAAAGATCTTATGGTTTGGGAAGACAGAAATGAAACACCAACACAGGCTAGTTGTAACACAAGGTAGAAACTAAGAAAAAAGGTGCCTGGGTGGCTCAGAGGGTTAAGCCTCTGCCTTTGGCTCAGGGTCTTGGGATCAGGTCCCACATCGGGCTCTCTGCTCACTTGGGATCCTGCTTTTTCTTATTTCTCTGCCTGCCTCTCTGCCTATTTGTGATCTCTCTCTCTGTCAAATAAATAAATAAAATCTTAAAAAAAAAAGAAAGTAAGAAAGATCAAAAATAGGCAACAGAAATTCAGAAGAAAGAGCTTCCTTCTGACTGGTGTATATGTTAATTTGCTACCATAACAAGGTATTAGAGACTCAGTGGCTTAAATAACAGATATTTCTTTTCTTACAGTTCAGGAGGCCAGAAATCTGAGATTAAGGTGTCAGCAGGGATACCTTCTCCTGAGGCCTTTCTAATTGGCTTGTAATGGCTGTATTCTGTTTTTCCACAGTCTTTTCCCCTGTGTCCTAATCTATTCCGATCATAGGGGCACCAGTAGAGTTGAATTAGCCCCCATCCATGTGACCTTATTTTACCTTAATTACATTTTTTAAAGCTTTTATTTATTTATTTATTTATTTGACAGAGATATGGGAGAGAGGGGACACAAGCAGGGGGAGTGGGAGGGGGAGAAGCAGGCTTCCCGCCAAGCAGGGAGCCCGATGTGGGGCTTGATCCCAGAACCCTGGGATCAGGACCGGAGCAGAAGGCAGACACTTAATGACTGAGCTACCCAGATGCTCCTACCTTAATTACATTTTTTTTTAAGGATTTTATTTATTTGACAGAGAGAAACACAGCCAGAGAGGGAACACAAGCAAGGGGAGTGAGAGAGGGAGAAGCAGGCTTCCTGCTGAGCAGGGAGCCTGATGTGGGACTCGATTCTGGGTCTCCAGGATCATGACCTGAGCTGAAGGCAGTCGCTTAACCAACTGAGCCACCCAGGCACCCCACCTTAATTACATTTTTAAAGACCTTCTTTCAAATACAGTCACTTTCTGAGGTACTGGGGATTTCAAAATATGAAAGGGGGGGTCAATTCAACCCCTTAACATGTGGTAAGGGATAGACTCATGAGGGAGGGCAGCTTCTGATTTGGTGCTCTGGTCGGACACAAGTATGGAATAATCAGCATGTGTTTTACACTTGCCTAAATGCTTGAGTTAAGGTTGGACACGTAATGTAAACAGAATGAAAGAGATATATTAGGTTTCTACTTGAGTGGCCAGGAAGAAGCATTGCTCTTTCCCCCAGTGCCTGAACCTGAGAGTTGGAAGGCTGGAGTCTGGAATTGAGGTAGATTTCTTATAATTACAAGGAGAGAAAAAATTCATTTGAGCATGGGTTATACCCAGGGAAGCAAGAGTAAAGAGAGGCAGAAATGGAAAATTGGATCCTGATGCCTAATTTGAGCCAGGTCAAGCTATGTGAAACCAGCACTACCTTTCGATTCCTCCAGTCTTTTTTTTTTTTTTTTTTTTTTTTTTTTTGCCACTTATCACCATAAAAATCCCTATTGGTTAGTACTCCAAACAAGATTTTCCATAAACCAGGGGCGTCTGGGTGGCTTAGTTGGTTAAGCGACTGCCTTTGGCTCGGGTCATGATCCCGGAGACCCGGGATCGAGTCCCACATCGGGCTCCCTGCTCAGTGGGAGGCCTGCTTCTCCCTCTCTCAATCCCCCTGCTTGTGTTCCCTCTCTGGCTGTGTTTCTCTCTGTCAAATAAATAAAATCTTTAAAAACAAACAAACAAACAAAAAAACTGTTTAAAAAAAAAAAAGATTTTTCCATAAACCAGGGGATAATATCTTAACAGGGAAAAATGTCTTCAAAAGGGATTAGAAAATGAAGGGTATGAACATCTGAATATATCCGTGGATAATTTTTAACTGCTGAAAATTGTTAAAGAATAATAGTAATAATCATAATTAGGTCTGATTTTAATTATAAGGAGAACTAATAACTCAGGCAGAAAACCATAAGCCTGCCATTTTTTTCCCATGTTCAGCTAAACTCCTCAAGGTGCAAGATCACTTATTTGCATAATTGGGTTCCTTTTGTTCTTTTCCAACTAAGTGTCTTAGAACACCACTGTTACTGTTTCTACTGAGAGTTAAAGTAATTTTAGTATTACAGTAGGCTACTGAAGTTGTCATTGCTCTTATTTAGCCTAATTAGCATAGCAAAGGCACAGATCATACCTTTGGAAAGGTAGACCCAGAAATCATATGTTCTTTTTTGTCATATGAATGACACTGGAGGGTATAAGTGAGAAGAAGAGTCTGGGAAAGTTAGTATAATGTTTAATATTGAAAAATATTGGTGAAAACTAGGACAGGATATTGTTGGATTCTCACAGAACCAGGGACACCATGAGTTTCTAAACACTGTAAGATTATTTAAGGTAATTTTATTGCACTGCTGTCCAGGGGTCAGTGTTTTTGTGTTTGTCTTTTTTTTTTTTTAATTGCCAAGACTTCTAAAATGTCATGGCTACCAAAGGGTGGGGGACTGGGTTCTGGCCCCTACAATAATATTATGATTTAATAGATTCAGTTTACAGAATTCTGGGCATCTAAACACTTTATTGTCCAATTCAGAGGTAAATTTCAATAGATCTATTTTTTAGAATATTTAAGTTTTTAAAAAGTACTTGTAGAAAAGCTTTGTAAAACAATAAAAATGCCTATGATGAAATATTAAGAGTACGAAAATCATGTGTGAACACTGAAAACACAGCATGACTTCAATTATACAAAATAAAAGCATAAATACTTAAGTATTGAAAGCCACTAACGATGACATCAAAATATTAACAGAAGTGTTTGAAATTGAGCGATGGCACAATGGATATTTTTTTCCTTCTAGTTACATGTATTTTTCAATTTCTTTTTAATGAGCATGAATTGCTTTCATAATTAAAAAGCACTTATGACTGCATACAAGTCAGTGCAGTCTAACTAATAAAAGGGTTATTTTAAAGTAAATTTCTCTTGACAAGTGTGAACTCCCATAATTCAACAAAGATTTATAAAGAAATCAGAGAATGATTTAATCCACAACACCAAACAATAAATGTCTTGGTCAAAGGAAATTGCAAAGTCATTTGTCATTATTTTATGAGCACTGCTCACACTCTCTGGTAGGCCCCCATTTCTTTACCAGGTGCTTCTGAATTAGCGAGATAAAATTACTTCCCAGTGTCACCTATGAGTGGAACATAAAGAACTGAAGATCGCATCATAGCCAGGCTAAGAGGAAGGTGGCAGGTCATCGAGGATGTGATTTATCCTGTGTGCAAAACTCCCTCTCTTGATGCTTTTATTTTTTTCTTCTAAGAAATCTGTTGCCCCTATTTAGGGGCTCTGGCCCTTCCAGCTTTTTCCTCAGGGCAGAAATCATCATGATGATTCAAAAAGGCATGATTCGCTATTATCCTTTAAACTTAGTAGATTCTAGTCACACTAGGTGGTTAACTCTATCAAACACTTAAATGTTCATGGTATTTATGTCAAACAATGGGGACAATTTTATCTCCATTCAAGGGGACTCAAGGTGATGAGAAGGAGGTAGTTTAGAAGCACGGATAAGGGAGGTTGTGAGAGGTAGCTCTTTGTCCCTAAAAGCAGATTAGTTCTTCAATGTGCAAAACAAGACAGCTTCAGTGTTCCCTGGGGGCCTAGGAAGGCTTTCTGACATTGTTTTTCACTTTCCTTCTTTCTCCGAACTTCACAGGTTTCTCCTCATTCCTGGACCATCATCCCTGCTTGAGTTGCCTTCACACTGATGTCCACTACTTTTTCTATGCTCTTTGAGTAGAACAGTGTCCTTCAGATGTGTCTAGAGAAACACAGCCTTTGTTTTGTTATTCATGTATCACAGCAGCTCAGAACTCCAGGAGTGGACTTTAAGTCATATTCTACAGAACATACCTCCTGTAATTTATCATATAGAAATATTTTAAAGGGATTATTTCTTAAAAATCAACTAACTAACCAATCAACCCAACTCTGACTCAAACATGAACCCTAAGTAACTGATTTATATCAAATGTGCCATTTTACTTTAACATATAATTTAGGAATTTTTATTTTGATTAATTGGTCCCATCATTCCTTTCTTACAAAAGGAAGCAAATGCTTCCTAAGGTCCTTTCTGAGGTCGGTGCTTACATTTTATGGTCATACACTCCTCTTTACTTTTACAACCTACTTTTGCCTAGGCTTATCCTTAAGGCAAACATAGATTCAAGTATTTTTTTCATTTTGTCCATTTGTTCTATCTAAATAAAAGGCAAAAAGAGAAGAGGGCCCAAAGAGCAAGGGATCCCATGAATAGAAATAAACCAGGCTGGCCAAAAGTCACAATGGAGTTCTTCCCCTTGGATTTTCTCAATTAAGAAATTTTGATTTATTAAGAGAAGGTAGCCTTTGATGAATGGCAAATGTCAAAATTTGTTATATTCATCATCTAAAAGTCATTTTTAACTTTTTAAAGAAAATAAGTCAACTAAGTTGTTCAGAGTATCAGCTTCTCAGTTGCAGCAAGCAATTAAATCCTTGAGTCCTCCACATACTAAGAACTTCAATGGCAAAAATACATGTCTGCATGTGAATTTGCCTCGTGGACTCCATGAAGGACAGAGGATGTCCGGTTTGTTCACAAGACAGCCTCTGTGACACCAAAACATGGGATGTGCCCCCCTACCACCAATGGCACAGCTGCAGAGCTGATCACAGGATTCTCAAAACTTGCTGGATTTTTTTTTCTGTTGTAAAAACATACAGAAATCTAAGGTTAGTCACTTCATTCTTACATGTGTTACAGGAATCCAGAAAGGCTTTCTATGACTTGGAATAGAATAATATACTCATCATTGTATAGAATATATCCATTCATTGTATGTGAATAATGAGAATTCACAGTCTCACTATTTTATTTCATGTCAAAATCAATTTGTATGTCTGCTGGTGGCTCTGCACTAACCCACATGCTGAGGGGATGCCCTCTGAGGATAAGCCACAGGTAGCGGAAGCAAAATTGGGGAGTATGGCCCCTAAGTACTTTTGCCAATTGGCCCCTTGTCAAAAATGTTTCTAAAAATAGCATGTTGGGGGTGCCTGGATGGTTCAGTTGGTTAAGCGTCTGTCTTGGGCTCAGGTCATGGTCTCAGGGGTCCTGGGTGGGATTGAGTCCCACATGATATTGGGCTCCCTGCTTAGCAGGGATTCTGCTTCTACCTCTTCCTCTGCCCCTCTCCCTACGTGTGCTCTCTTCCTCTCTCTTTCACTCTCAAATAAATAAAATCTTAAAAAAAAATAAAGATAGCTTGTTGACATAAAAATGACCAAAAAATGTTAGAGAAAATGGTGTAAAAGCCAGGTTGTCAAATATGGAGAAAAAGGAATCAAAGAATTGGGTGGGGGGCAGGAAAGAGTTGTGGGTTTTTTTTTGTTGTTGTGGTAGTAGTAAAATATACATAACATAATATCAACCATTTTAACCATGTATTAAAGTGCACAATTCATTATTCATTAAATAGCATTAAACATATTCACAACATTGTGTAACCATCACCACTATCTATAGTCAAAATGTTATTGTCATCCCCTACATAAACTCTATACCTATTAAACAGTAGCTCCCCAGTTCACTGCTCTCCTCAGTCCCCAGCAACTTGTATTCTATTCTTATCTCTAAGAATTTGCCTATTTTAGGTACCTAATAATGTAAGTGGGATCATACAATATTTGTCTTTCTTGTCTGGCTTCTTTCATTTAGCATAATGTCTTCAAGGTCCGTCCCTATTTTAGCTTATATCAAAATTTAATTTTTTAGCATTGAATAATATTCTATTATATGTGTATGCCACATTTTGTTTCACCTTTGGTTATCGTGAATGATGCTATTGTGAACACTGGCATACAAATACTGGTTTGAATCCTTCTTTTAATTCCCTTGGATTTATATCCAGGACTGGAACTGCTGAGTTATATGGTAATTCTGTGTTTAAGTTCTTGAGGAATAGCTATTCCCACACTGGCTGCACCATTTTATGGCTCCGCCAGCAGTGTGCAAGAATTCCATGTACCCATACCCTCACCAGCATTTGTCATTTGTTTGTTTGTTTGATTATACTCACCCTAGTAGGTGTAAAGTGGTAACTCACTATGGTTTTGATTTGCATTTCCCTAATGACTAATAAGTTTAATCTTTTCTCATGCTTATTGGCTATTAGTGTATCTTCTTTAGAGAAATACCTATTCAAGTTCGTTGCCCATCTTTGAATTGTTTTTTGTTGTTGTTGTGGGTGGTAGCTTTTTAAAGGGTTGCTTTATGGCAACCTTTAAGGGTTAATGGCATAGGCACCTTTCTCTACCAAAAACTGCCCAGGAGCTCACACCCTCCTTCAGAACTCCTGATCATGGGTTTGCAATGTCCTCTGAGCTGCCTCCCTGGAGGTGTTCTTCCTATATGGAGGATGGGGAATGCAGGCAAAGCTATATCAGGAAAAAAAAGGAACATCTTCTGGGGCTCCCTGGATGTTGCCGAAGCCAAAGCAAAGTCAAAATCTCTCACCTCTGATAAAAGAAGCAGAGGTGAGAGACTGGCCCCTTGTCAAGCTCCTCTCTCAGAGCACTTCAGTGCGACTTTCTGTCAGCCTCATTCTATTCATGAGATCCTTCACTCTTTGGACCCTCCTACCTTTTGTCCTTGGCTCTTAAGGAGCCTTAATTCAGCTGGTTAATGGATGATGTAATGAAAAGATTCTTCCAATACTGTATTCTGAAAGTAGACAAAGGACTTGGTGGTAGGTTGTGGTATATTGTTTCAACAATAATCCCCAAAGAATCATGCTTTCCTATGTACATCCTTACATAGTCCCTCAACATTAGCTCTTGGCTGGTCGGGGGACTTGCCTTGGCCAATGGGTCATTAGCAAATATGACAAAAGTAAAGGTCTGAACAGTGTTTGTGGATTGGGGTTTGCACCTTTCTGTCTGTGTTTGGAACCTTAAATTTGCAACATGAACAAGCTCATGTCAGCCTGCCGGAGAAGCCAAAGAAGAGAAGAAGGTGCTCCAGCTAACATTCAGACATGTAAATAGGCCTATCTTAGGCTGTCCAGCTTCTGGAGATCCTTAAGATATCTTCGGCCACAATAGCAAGCACAGGTGTGCCCAGCCCAAGTTGCTAACCCACAGAATCACAAGTAAATAGGGCATTCATTGTTCTAAGACACTAACTTTTGGTACTTTCTTATTCAGGAATAAATATATGACATAGCTTGTACACATAATATGTAAGAACAATAAATCAATAGGAAATGGACAACATGCAACACTGGACAGAAGGCTTAAATAGGCACTTCACAAAAGAAGATACCCACACAAGCAATAAATGTACAAAAAGTACTCATCTTCATTATGCATCAGAGGAAAAGTCCCTGCCCACTCAACAGATTCAGTAGCTTCATGACTGTCCATTTAGTAGTTAAGCATCTCCAAGGGCACATCTAGGCTCAAATCTGAAAGTTCCTGTATATTTTAGAAAATGAAAATAGAAACAGACATATCCCTCCTAACAACATGGTTCCCTCTCCTTCATAGAGAAAGGTTTCACTCCAATAACCTCAGACGTTTGTCGAAAGCAGAGTCCTCAGAGGGAGTTGGTTAGACTAAAGTGCCAAGGGGATTTAAGGCACCCTTATGAAAGGTGAAAGGATAGAGTGAAGGAAAGAAGAGACTTCGGTGATCCACACACAGCCAGAGGTTGTGTGCATCCTCAGTTTGTAAGATCCTACCTTGACTTTCAGAGAGGCAGCTCGGAAGTGGGGTATCTTGCACATTTGGCTTCGTTCATTCATTCATTCAGATGATTTTTGATAGCAGAGTGTTAATACCTAGGAAGACTTGCTCAAAGGAGCTGTGCTTTGCTCTAGATCAACACTGTCCTCAGAGCCCTAGGAATTTCACACAACAGTTGGTTCTTGAATAAATAGGGTGAAAGGGTGCTTGGAGACATGGCAGGCTCAGGAGTGAACAGCAGTGAACATGAAAACTCATAACCCTGTGGAGAGATCTTGGCTACCTTGTGGGAGCAGCTGGGCTGCCTTTTGTTGAATGTGGTTTGCCAGAAATCAATTAGCCGCAGGTGGGAACAATGGTCTCTCTTTCTTCAAGGAAGTTAGTTCAAAGTTTTTGCTTCATTGGGTTCCTAACACACAATTTGTAATAGAAATGTAAATCCTCAGGGTCTCTCACTAGCATTTTCTCTAGAATTCAACATTCAGGTCTCACCTCAAATGTCATCTCCTTGGAGAGGACTTTCCTGATAATCCAACTTATAGGAGCCAACTAAACTCCTAATTTGCTTTCCTATTTTGCCTTTCTTTACTGCTTTAAGACTAACCTTAATAGTAATTTAAATCTGGCTCCATTCATTTTAATATACTAGATGATGAAAGACATTGGGATGGATTCTAACTCAGGGATGGCCAAAAAATTTTGACATTTGTTCAAATTAGCCCACTTTAGGAAGACAAGATGCCATAAAAATGTTATCAAGCATTTGAGAATGAACAAGAAATACACAAGAGGAGTTGCCCTGGTATCCATTCGTTTGTGGGGAAAATGAATAATCACTTCCCATTATAATTTCTGTACTTAATGCCAAGCCCCCAATTTCTCCAATCACACAGAAACAAGAGACAGTGGAATTAAGTGCTCATGGCTAGAACCCTGGTGTCACTTGCCCTGACAATACTTTTCTCTCCCACATTCCTCCTCTTCCCTTGGCTCTTCGCTGGTTAGGACAGCAGCCTTGTTTACTGAATTCCACCATCTCTTGTTTCTGTGTGATTGGAGAAATTGGGGCTGCTGTTTAATCTTCAGATTATATTGGGGAATAGAACACAGGACTCTGTCCAAGGTGCTAATGGCTAGAACCTTGGTGTCATTTACCCTGGCAATGCTTTCCTCTCCCACATTCCTCCTCTTCCCTTGGCTCTTCGATGGTTAGCAGCCAGGGATTGCTGAACCCTAACACCAAAGAAGATGTCCAGAAGCCCAAGGGGGAAATTAAAATTGATGCAGAAGAGAATAGATCATATCTAGCAAGCCATCCCTCTTACTGTCCAAGGGCCTTTCAAAACAGAAAAGGCACGCTGGAGATGGTGGTTCCTGAATGCTATAAAAGATATATTGGATGAGAAGGGGAGGAGGGATAGGGTGGCTGGGTTATGGAAAAATAAAAATTAATCAAAAAAAGACAGGGGCGTCTGGGTGGCTCAGTTGGTTAAGTGACTGCCTTCTGTTCAGGTCATGATCCTGGAGATCCGGAATTGGGTCCCACATTGGGCTCCCTGCTCAGCAGGAAGCCTGCTTCTCCCTCTCTCACTCCCCCTGCTTGTGTTCCCTCTCTGGCTGTGTTTCTCTCTGTCAAATAAATAAAATCTTAAAAAAAAAAAAAGACAAAAAAAAAAAAAGAAAGAGAAAGTCTAAACAGACATATGTTATGAGGCATTTTAAACCCACAGTACCATCATGAATTAAAGCAATTTATAAAAATATAACTTTTGGAGATGATTTGGGGGACCAGTCACTCACCTATACTGCGAGAGTGTGAGGGGTACAATCTTTCTATAGGGTTGACACAATGTATGCAAAGTCTTAAAATGTTGGTAATTCTCCACCCCACCAACTGCATTTTGACCCAGTCATTGCATTTCTAGCAATTTATTCTAAGTTTAAAAATTAAAAAACCAAGGTTTTAGTAGTCAAGATGTGTTCGGAGTGTAATTTATTATTTGAATTTGAACCAACAATGGGATTGTAAGGAACCAGCTATGTGTGCCATCATTTTAAGTGTTTGCATATGACCCTGTATAGAAGTGCACTTGTAGAAAATGGATAGTAAGGCAAATAATTCCTGTCATTAGAAATAGATATTGTGTCTGAGGGAATGCAACTGACTATTTTACTGTGGATATTGATCAGTTTTGCATTCATTTGTAAATTTATTTTAGTATATATTCAAAATGTGAGATAATTTGAGGTCTTTTTGAACTAGTTGTAATATTTTATAGGTTCTTTATGAATTGATGAGATAAAATCTTTGCTATGTGTTTATTTAAAATTTGCATCAGAATCAGAATTTTATACTCTTTTTTTTTCCTTTTTTTTTTTTTATTGTTACTAAAATTTTTTTTTCCCAGTGTTTCAAGATTCATTCCCCATTCCCCACACCCAGTGCTCCACGCTTTAGGTGTCCCCAGTACCCACCACCAGGCTCTCCCATCCCCCCACCCCCCTCCCTCCAGAATTTTATACTCTTTAAGACATATCTTTTGATATGGAAATATTAGATAAATTATGGTACATTTATATAACAAAATGCTGCATAACCTTAAAAGTTGTTGCTACAAAAGAATATTTATTGACACAGAAAAAGGCAAGTTGCAGAACTATATGCACAGTATGAATTCACCTTCTATAAAATGTAAATAAAAATGTAGGTATATATGTACATTTGTATGTATATGTGAACACATATCTGTATGGATGGACAATGTTCAGGCCACACTATCCCCAAATATGGCAACCTGTGAAGGACATGTATCTATTTCAGCTCTGAAATGACATATATCAAGGCAACAAAGGGATTATTTTGGGGATAGAACTGTAAGTATTTAATTCTTCTATATGCTTAAGTGTGTTTTTTCATTTTTCTAAAATAAATGTTTTCTCATTTTCTAAAATACATAAAATAAAATAAATTTTTAGAATTTCCTCTCTTCTACATGAAAAAAATGTATTTTTAAAAACTGCAGTGGATAAGCAAGAACATTTTTATCTTGTACTAACTTATTTTCAGAATTAAAAAGTCAATCCCACATATAAATTAGGTCAGGTCAGTCCTGTTTTCTGCCTGTTGTCTCCACCTGAATAATCGGGTCCCCTTTCATTCTCAAAACTGTCTCAAGTTAGAAAGAAAAAAAAATTACAGTCATTTTACTTCTGTGACATAAAACACCAAGATTTGAAACTCAGGCCTCTGTATACGAAGTAAGCAGTTTAAAGGGAAATTAAACTACCTGGCAGCAATTGTATAATTCACCTGGTTTGAAATCTTATTTTCTTCGAATCCAGAAAGATATTCTTGCAAAAAAACAAAGGTCGCTCGCCTTCACAGATTGCACCACTGAATTCCAAGCTGCTGTAATTGTCCGAGTATGATTACAGCATTTCTTGCCATTTACATTAGCCATAGGGCTAAAAGTCCTCAAGTCAGAGGCAGGGAAGTGTTTCAGAGGAAGCATATCATAAGAATCGGTTATTAAAAGCAAATAAAAGGAAATTTCTTTTCCTCTGTAAATTTTACGTAACTGCAAACAACTGACAGATTTTTTACGATAAAACAGAGGCGTCAGATTTAAAGCAGCATTTATGTTGTCTGCAGTTTATTAGACTGATGCCTTTACAAATCCAAGGCCAGCCCCATCCAAGGTTCTCCCGGTGGGGAACCAGCTGGTTCAGAAAGCGAGCTTTTCAAATGTAAAGTAGGCTGTCCTATCCCCCCCTTACCCCACCTTCTTCCCTCTGAAAGCAGACAACTTAAAGTCTTAAAAATTCAACCCTGAATTGTTACCAGGGCATTTCTAGGGGCTGAGTACAGTTTGGGCCTCAGGCCATGGTCTTTATTCAGGCCAAAGCCTAGGGAGATTGATTTTTATAAACTCAAAGTTCTATATTTTCCCCGAATCGTTTTTCACCCTATTAATATAATACTGGGATCAGATAGGGAATCTTTGACTTAATCCCAGAGATAATGGAGTTGGTCTGATATACTTTCTTTGCTGGACGTGGGAAAAATAACTTCATAATAAAGTAAAACCTCCTTTCATTCACGTATTTTGCTATAAAGGCAGCACAAAGGCACACTGATTTTTTTAAAGAGCAAGATTCTGGCATTATTAGGTTCTCGTAACATTTAGTTTGCAGATACTCGGAGAGTCAAAGATCTATCTTAGGTTTCCCAGTGAAAAGAAAAGGAAAGGAAAAGGGGGGAAGAAAAGTAAAGAAAGAAAAAGGAAGAAAAGAGGGAAAAAAGAGGGCACATAGCTGACCAAACTACTAGGCAAAATAACCAAGTCATGCTAAGAACTTTTATCCTACTTGTACTGAGTTATCAATGCTCCAAAAAACCTGAGGGATTTCAACCAGAAGTATAGTTTTTCCTGCACTATGATTTTCTTTGGCTAGATCTGAATAAATGAAGACAGGTTGAAAGACAGTGGAAACCTAAAAAATGGGAAAAGATTTTGCTGGGACTCAGAAGTACCAACCCTTTAAGAGACTGAATCATTTTACTGAGAGCCAGTGGGTGTCTACAGCAACCCACCTGCCCCAGAACCTGTGGGTCCACATCAAGTTCAAGTTCAAAATCATGCTGCTGCATTATTGCTTAAGTTAAGGAGAGTCACGCACAACAAAGCAATCAGATCCGGTATCAAATTCTTTGGTAAGCGCCGATCAATGATTCCACAGAATGTGAGTTAAATACATTCCATTGTGGTCCCAGTAGAACCGGGCACTAGCAATTTGTGCTGTAATTCTCAGAATAGCTCCGTCTCTGGCAAGAGACAGTGCTCTTGAGTAGGTGTCTTCCCTGTGTGGAGCTGGCACATGATTTATATGCCAGAAGGAGAAGAGTTTCTCTCTTGTCTGGAACAAAGATTATTTTTAACTCTCTCAGTTGAGAAAATTCTGTTTTTTGGCTCAGGCACCTTTTAGATTAATGTGCTTCCTAAAATTGAAATGACTCATCAGGATCTGCACTGTGAGTGGATTGTGGGCTTGGTTCACACATCGCTCTTCTGAGATCCGTTTCTTCTCAGCCTCTGGAGAAGTCCTGCAACCCCCCACATGAATAACTAGGGGAAACCTGATGTAGGAGCTGTCAAGGAAAAAACCGCAAACGGAACAAAGTGTAAACTCCGTTATCACTGAAGAACGGCTTGGTGACCCAAAGGTGAAGTAGTACAGACAAAACTCAGCTTCTTTCTGTTGTTTCTTTTATATGCATAGAAAACCGACTTCATGAGTTGGTTATAGTTTTTCTATCTTTTTCCCTCTTATCTAGGGGAAGGGGTTTGGCATCGGAGCACTTGTCAGTCTCAGCAAAGATGGAGAGGGAGAAAGAAATGGAAACAAAAACAGGCTCTCAGACTGCAAATGCGTCATTTGACAGAAAAGCATGTTCAGCCTTGGCATTTGGAGGAAGGAGAGAGAAGAGAGGTAACATTCACGTCCCTGTGTGCGGGGTGTTGACACATAAATTATCTCATTTAACAGATTTCACTCAGTGACAGAGAGCGGGGGCAGTGAACAAATCCCAACTTGTACACCTCAGGAGAAAATGAGATCTTCTCAAAGGCAGCTAGTTGAGATGGAAGGAGAGAGACAGCTGGACAGACATAATGGGACTGATATGGGAAAAGGGGTGAGGGAGGCTGTCTGGAGGGAAATGGGAATCTAAAGAAAATATGTGCTCACGCCAGCCTTAGAAGGTAGCCCCCAGCCCTGGGAAGCTGGCTTTGGGTCAAGTTGTCTAGGAAACTTGTCATAAGCCCTTAGCAGTTCACCAGACAGGAAAAGTTGTACCTTTATTTGGGTTGTCTATCCTGAGATAGACCACAGTGGCTTCCTTTAGAGAATGTGGGCGGCCCGCCTCAGTCACCTTTCTGTCCCTCACACCTAGCTTGGTACCTCGCCAATGAAAGTAGCTCAACAAATGTTTATTGAATTAATGCCACCAACAGTTAAAATATGTATTTATCATTTGAAAACCAGGCAGACTCTTTCACAGTAAATTTAGTTAATATGAAATGCTCATACTTTCTTAAGAATAGTTTAAAAAGAGAAAGCTGGAGACTGGGAAGAGGGGAAAAGGGAGAGTGACGTCGATAGGATAACAGGAACAAGCACTTTTGCAAAGTAGCTTCTAGCACTGGGTGAGAGAAAGGGAGCTGATGCAGAGTGTATTCTGATGCCCTGGGACTATACTCCGGAGAATTACCTGGGATTTAAATAAGAGTGACTGCTGGCCTTTTATTTCCATTCAAATATACTGAGTGCATTTTTCTGTGTTGGGCTTGGGAGTACAATGAAGTAAAAATTCTTTCTCCTCTCCTGGAGCTCAGATTCTCGATGGGGAGAGGAACAGGAAACATGCACTGAAACATACACTGAAAGTCACTCCAGTTATAGCCAGGGCATACTGTGGTGGTGATGGTGGTGGTGGTGGTGTGCGTGCGTGTGTGCATGTGCTTGTATGTGTCTGGAAAGCAATTCTGGCTCTGGATAGGGTGACTCAGGGAGGGGCCAAGAAGGCCATGTGACTGTCCTCTGTCTTATGTCCTCTGGCATGAGATCACTAAGGATAAAACTTATGCCCATTGACATATCTTGTAGATAAGTGGCAGAATAAAGTTGTCATGTAAACACATCAAATACTTTTTTGTGGAGGGGGAAATAAAACAGAGTTGATTAGAAATTAAATGTTATGGGTTTTGTGGGGGACAGAGTCAGGATTTGAATCTATTCACTCTACACATATGTGTCAAGTCCTAATGCATGCTAGACACTGTGTTTTTCATATTGAACAAGACAGACCCGAACTTTGACATCACAGAGCTTAAAACATACAAACTCAGAGCAGGACTCACAAACTCAAATGCCCACCAAATAAGTGGCAGATAGATTGTGGCCAGCGAGAATGTGCCCATCTTGTCTAGAGGGTGAGCCACAATTCACTTCTTGGGATTGAAACCAGTAACCAAAGGGTTAACAGGGCTCCTAAGGCCCAGAGCAGAATGAAGACTGAAACTTTTTACCCATACCTCTTTCTGTCTTAAATTTACCTGACTCTCCTCCTTCAAGAAGGCAGACTTAAGGCTAGCTCTCCTCTCCTCATTTGGCTGCCTCTTGAATAAACCCTTTCCTTACTCCGTGTTGGGCAGACAAATATGAGTTCAATTATAATCTGGGGAGCCAGCCAAGAGCTCTTTGCCTGTGGTTCATCCATGCCAGCTGGTAAATGGAAGTCCCAGGATGAGTCCAAGCAACTGTCTAGGCTCTTTGTCTCAGGGACTGTCCCTAGGGCCCCACTCGACTGAATGCCACGACCTTTGGTGCTTAATTAAAGTTAACTCTTTTGGCAAGGAAGTGGGTTTGGGTTGGGCTTGGACAGATGTCTCTTGGTGAGTGCTTCATGTGTAATGGCATGTGAGCTTATTCTTTCTCCCATTTGCTTTGGCTTTCTTAGATTTCTTCCTCTCATTCAGTTGCCTCCAACTAAGGAAGTCTGGTTCCTTTAGCCTCCTTTTCTGGCTTAAGAAAGAGGAAGAGTCTTGCTTGGTTCAATTGGTGAAGCTCTGACTTTCAGGGAGGAACTAGAAACTAGGAAGATATTTAGCCAGTCGGTGAAGCGCCAACTTTTGGGGAGGAACCAACCATCACAAGAAACACTTTAGGCTTTGTTTGGTTGGCTTGCTGCTGCAGCTTTTGAGTAAAATCGACTGTGTTCTACAGGAAAATGGGAAATGACAAGTCCCACATGTAGCCCTTTGGTCTGTGGTTCTCCAAAATTGGGCCACGTTTAGTTATGAACCTATGAAAGGGAATAAAAGTGGTCTTTTTTGGCCAACACTACTTGGCCACAATACTCATTAGACTCTGGAGAAAAATGACTAACAGATCCATAAGTCATAATACCATCCTGCAGTTAGATTTGTTTTGTAAAAGGAACATATTTGGAAATTGAACCTTTAATGTCCTCTCCACAAATATTAGTAAAGCAAAGGCTATATGATTTTGTTTGCTTCTTGTTTGTGTATTTGTATGTGTGTCCGTGTATGTTGTAAACATGAGATATTCTCTCTCCCTCTGAATGGTATCATTAAAATCAATTTGTAGAAGTTCTGTTTTGCTGGTTTAAAGGCACGTACTTATACGAATTGGGCATTCTACAATTCAGAAAAACGGAAACTAACCCAAGTGTTTTTCAAGTTCATGTCATCTGAGAAAATATTTCATACTAAAGCTAATTTAAGATTGTGGTTTACTTAAAATGAGTATCTTTACAGTTGTTGGCATTAGATGTTGAACTCTTGTTCTGCTTCTATTTACTAGAAGTCAGGAGGGTTTGCGTTATCTCCATTACAAAATCTGTCAGAAAAGAAAAAATCATATGGCATTTGTCTTTCTACCACCAATTTGTCCTTTGTATATATGAGTCTGTTTCTACTTTGTTTTGTTTGTTCCTTTGTTCTGTTTTTTAGGGGGAAAATTTAGAAAGAATTCCAATAAATGTCATTAAGACTGTTGGAAATAACTCCATGTGCAAGGACAGTGAGACTAATTATTTGAAGTAGAAAAACTCAAGACAAATCTAAATGTAAAAAGGAAAGTTGTAGAAGATTTGTGAGAAGGGAATTCTGGGAAAAGAATTTTGTGCATGGTCTGGACTAAGATTATGAAGATCATATGGACAGAAGCTTATCAGAGAGCGATCACCACCCAGGGAAGAGAAGGGAGAGTAAGACAGTAAGATGAGGCAGAAGTGAGCAGGGATACAGTGGCAACAGAAGCCTTAGCTGATTCTCTGAGGAGTTCCAAAGGTCAGATTACCCTTTAAGACCATCCTACATTGGGGCAAAAGGTCTAGACTTTTACACCCTTATATTGAACAGTCCTTAGATGTGACCACCTGGAATAGCGCATGACCTTGGCAAGGTGATCCTTGATGGCATATGAGAGATGAAAGCTGTTGGTGGAGTCCCTACAGCTAAGATCCCTTCTTTCCTGATGGGGATTCTGGTCAGCATGTCATAGCATCACCATAAGAACTCAGATTCAGGAAGTACCCTGGATGTCTTTGTCTCAATAAGTATAAGATAGGGAGTTTAAAAAAGGAAGAACTACAGAATCTTAAAAAATTCATCTTATTGGGGCGCCTGGGTGGCTCAGTTGGTTAAGCGACTGGCTTCAGCTCAGGTCATGATCCTGGAGACCTGGGATCGAGTCCCACATCGGGCTCCTTGCTTGGCGGGAAGCCTGCTTCTCCCTCTCTCACTCCCTCTGCTTGTGTTCTCTCTCTGGCTGTGTTTCTCTCTGTTAAATAAATAAAATATTTTTAAAAAAATCATCTGATTGGAAAGAATGGGTTTTAATATCAGCAGTATACCACTCTAAGACTAGAATTTGATTTTCTATCTGTAACCCTATTTATGTCCTTTAAAACCTTCAGATATTTCTGAGAAACCTCCTCCAAATTCAACTTCTAAATGAAGTCCTTTTGAATTATCAGGCTTGTTTATTTGGTATGTCAAATTACATGGGAAGCACTGTCAAATAAGAAATGATAAAATATTCTTGGTTGTATTGTATGGGTTAATGCTCTAACTGTTCCAGAAATTATAGAAAATTCCTAAGGTTTTGATATATCCTGGTATAATGCCCTCATTTGTAATTCTAATTATTGAAGTATATGTCACAGAATTTCCTGTCAATTGCATTATAATGACAAATACCTTTTCTGATACCTTTGCCATCATCAAACTAAGAATTTTCGGAACTAATGGGAAAACTATATTCAAACAGAGCAAGAATCAGTAGCATGAGACCGAATGAACTGAGGAAGATGATTACAATTTTTTATGACTTGTGTTTGAAACACTCCTGGTTCTCTGTTTGCTCTTCAAGATTTAAGGAAAATTTTTCTCTTAAGTTTTGTATGACTTAAATAACCCTTGTAAACAAATATGAAACATTTATCTTTTTTCTTGCTATCTGATCCCTCCAGAGTTCAGACTCTTGGTGAGTATCCTTGTATTTTTATGGCAATGTATTTAGGTGCACAAGTTCAGTGAGAATCTATTCTCCTTACAATACAAGTAGAAACGGGTTCTACTACCAACAGCTTTGACTGCAATGTCCTATTTGAGAGAGACATGTACAGAATCAGATATGACTGGACAGTTTTATGATTTTTTTAAAAGATTTTATTTACTTATTTGACAGAGAGAGATTCACAAGTAGGCAGAGAGGCAGGCAGAGAGAGCAGAGGAAACAGGCTCCCCGCTGAGCAGAGAGCCCAATATGGGCCTCGATCCCAGGACCCTGGGATCATGACCTGAGCTGAAGGCAGAGGCTTTAACCCACTGAGCCACGCAGGCACCCTAGCTTTATAATTTTATGGAGTCACTGAACCCCTTGGAACAACTGGCCTAGTACCTTGCTTATAGGGTTCCTAGTAGCTTTACCAGGTGAGTAAAATTAAGTTCCTTTCTGGCAGGTGCAGATCCTCAGGATATTCTGGGGACCTCAAAAAGAGCAGAATGACCCAAATTTATAGGTTTTGTACGTGAAGTCTGATGGCAAGTAGTTAGCTTAGCTTCTTAGCCTTCAGCTGTTAAAAAAAATTATTTTTAAGATTTTATCTATTTGACAGAGAGATCACAAGTAGGCAGAGAGGCAGGCAGAGAGAGAGAGGAGGAAGCAAGCTCCCTGCGAGCAGAGAGCCCGATGTGGGCCTGATCCCAGGACCCTGAGATCATGACCTGAGCTGAAGGCAGAGGGTTTAACCCACTGAGCCACCCAGGCACCTGAGCTGTTAAAATTTCAATCCAAAATGTCTTATGAAAAGTGCCAGCAAAGCAGATTTTAAAAAGAAAAAGAAAAAAACCCTATACAGCCAATCACTATTCTTGCTGCATTGATATAAATAATTAGGCCAAGTTTGTTGAGACTGGACTTATTTTACAAATGAATCAGTATTAACTTGTCTATCTTTGGTGGAAATAAGGGTGATTTTAGAGAGATTGTGTCTCAAGAAACCCCTTTTATGATTATTAAATTCTACTCCTGATCAGCTATCTTTGAGTATTTGCTGTTCACCTACAAAACAGGGCTGGATCCTGACTTTTTCTGATTTCCTCAAATATCTGGCTATGAATCTCAAACTAAGGTTTCTAATTTTCTCTCAGTCTTCTGACTTGAAAACATTGAGGACTAAAACTGTTCTTTATTCCCAAGCCCTTCAGACTGAAGCTTGAGAAATTGGGGTAAACTTCAGAGAAAGTTGCCAAAATAGCTCCTGTGTGCCTTTGCCGTGTGGGTCGCTCGGAAAGCCCGCCAGGACAGGTTTAGTCCAGCCGCCCTGAGTTGGTGGATCTGCCGTGGGAAAATCCAGATCTTGGGCTGGTCTGTTTTATGGATCAAGGACAGGAAATTGCTGCATGCAGTGGTGACCCGTCAGCTGCTGTCCACTGCTGAGGACATCAGAAATTGGACTATTTGCCCAAGGGAACAGTTAGGACCCACAATACAAAGACTCTAAAACCCTCTGGGATGGCTTTAGGACCAGACACTGAGAAATCTGGATACTACACTGGCACTAAAATTGGCTGGAAATATAATGAACAAGCAATAACCCATATCCCAAAACATCTTATAGAAAAAAATAACTAGTCATATTCACCAAAGCAACCCTTATGTCTAAAATGCCAGTCTTTAGCAGATCCAGAAATATATTATGGGTCCCAGTCTTCAGACAACTGCTCAAAAGATAGTCCAAAACATATCACATTTGTGCTGAAACAATCCTAAGACTGGGCCCACATCAGTTCTCAAAGGTATATAAATTAGAGGCACCCAGTGTAGTGAATACTGGCAGACAGACTTTACCATATGCCAGAATAGGTAGTCTTCATTATATGCTAGTATTTGCAGACACATTTACAAGGTGGACCGAAGCTTTCCCATGCCATTCATAGAAGGCCTCATATTGTCAAAACACTATCAAACGGCCAACTGAACTTGGGGAAAAAGTCTCACTGGTTGCCTTGCTTTGGGTAAGAATGGCCCCTAGTAATAGACTTGGTCTTAGCCTCTATGAAATACTATAGGGAAGACCCTTTCGACACTCTTTTCATGAATTAGGAGTTCCTGATGGTGTTCATATTAGGGAACTGGATATTCTCAGTGTGTTTAATCTTTGGGAAATACTCTGTTATAGAAGTTTGCTGCCTACAGGCTGATGTACCCCACAAATGTGCCCTTATATCACCTTGACTCTGGAGATTTGGTGTTATTAAAGATGTAAGAGCAAGCACCCAGAGGACCAATTCTAACCTCATCGGATAGGACTTTATGAGGTACTACTACTGACCACCCATTCTTCAGTGCAACTAAAGGGAATTAAGCCATGCACTCACCACACTCAAATTAAGCTGGTTCCACAAGAATCCACAGCTTCCCTACACCTGACAGCAAGGAGAAAAAGAACAGAACCCTGCTCAGACCGGCGAGCCTCTGATGGACCTAGAAACTACTATTTAGAGAGCTGGTCCAAAGAAATCAATCAACAAGGAACAAATAACCTGTGACCTATATAAATATTTTCCTTGGAAATATGAATGTTTAAATGGCTAGAACACAATAAAAGCCTTAGACTTTCTCGCCAGAGGAGCTTTAAATAATACAATTGCTTTAGATTATATTTTGGCAGAATAAGGAGATGTTTGTGTAGTAGCTAATTCATCATACTGCACCCATATTATAAAATGAGAAAACGAGATACTTTACTATAACAAATCTCCCCTAAGATCCTAGACTCAGACTGGTTTTTAGGATTCCCCGGGGAATTAGGTCAGTCTTACTAGGGTTATAAAATGTTGTACAAGAACTATTAACCAAAGTGAAAAAAAAAAAATCTTAGTAATGCAGAATGTTGAGTTTGAACATGGAACCAAAGAATATGTCTAGGTGAGTATAGAAAGGTTCGTTCTTTTTTTCTTTTTGAAGGTTTTATTTATTTATTTGACAGACAGAAACACAGCTAGAGAGGGAACACAAGCAGGAGAAGTGAGAGAGGGAGAAGTAGGTTTCCCACCGAGCAGGGAGCCTGATGTCGGGCTGGATCCTGGGACTCCAGGATCATGACCTGAGCTTAACCAACTGAGCCACCCAGGCACCCCAGAAAGGTTCATTCTTATAACCCTGATCCCTGCACATCTCCACAGAAGCAACTAGAGCAATCATCATCCCAATTCCCTCAAGAATGAGGAATGATCAAAAGATAGTGGGGATTGAAACTGGCAATCAAAGGGTTAACAGGACTACTAAACACAACCAAGGCTTTTTATCCAGACCATTTTTCATTGGCCTTTAGATTTCCTTCCTCCTTCAGGAAGGTGGGTTTAAGGCTTGCTCTCCCATTACGTCATTTGGCTGCTTCTTGAAGGAACCTTTTCCTTGCTGCTGGAGATTGAGTATCTCACTCACTGGCTTTTCTGTGTCAAGGGCAGACAAACTTGGGTTAAATTATGGGATTGTTGCTGTCAGCCAGGCCAACTCCCTGTTGCCATGTCTGATTTTCAACAGAAGCTGGAAATCCACACTTTTATATGAACCGTCCTCACTTTTTAAAATGTTTCCAGTGAATTCAAACTTTTATAAACATTGTGCGGGCCAAACACGATACAAGATACAGTCCAGAGTTGGCCTGCAGTCTGCCGGTTTGTCACTTCTGCATTAAGCAATTCTAATAGATCACTGACAAAAAGAATTAGGATGCCACCTGAAGCCAAATTGGGACGCCTACAGTAGTCAGGGAAAGCTTCCCTGAAGTATTTACACCAAACTTAGTATACAAAGTATTTGCTTACATGATTTGGCTTTCATTTCCTGTTGGCTTTTGTGTCTAGCTACTATTTTGAGCCTGTTTTTTCTCTCCCTTTATTTTTTCTTATTCCTTCCACTTATGCTGTTTGTTTTATTGCCTTGGTTGGGGAGAAAGTGGTAGGGCCAGTGCAGAATTAGCTTGCGAATCATTCTGGCTTTTATTTGCCCAAGGCTTAAAACTTTAGGAGGCACAATAGGCAGAAGAGGTAAAAGAAGGACTTTTTTTTTTTTTTTTAAATTTTAGCCCATGCAGAGTCTTGGATAACCAAAGGGGAAATATAGCACTTATTTCCTGCCCCAAGCAAGAAAGAATTTCCTCCGGGGCTGGGAAGAAGTAGGAAAAGAAAAGAAACATTACATTTCAGAGCAGTGAGGATCCCGCCTCTGCCTCTTGCTAATGTTATCACTGGTGCACCTAGGCGGAGGGGTCTGCAAGCAACAGAAAGAAGATCACTGTTACCCGAAACATGGCATCGGAAGCTGCCGAGAGCTGCTGGTCAAGGAAGAACCATGCAGACAGGGAAATAGGTCATTCAGTGGAGACTACGCCTCCTGGTTACCCATGACTATAACCACAGAACCTCTGCGCCATGTCTGACATTGGAAAAGATCTTAGAATCATGGCACAGTCCTAAGTGTATGGGAGAGCCTCAAGTACAATGAAGGTGAGGTGTTCTTTTTCTTCATCATGGTAGCTAAAGCTAAAATAGATTGAGTCCCAGAAAATAGGAAGATGTATTATTTCCCCCAAGTTGGAAGATACAGATTGAAATTCAAACTCACAACAGGTTTTAGTTATAACATCACACGTGAAAGTGTCCATGTTTTCATCTAATCCTTTTTTAAAAATACAAGTGTGGCACGTATTCTTTTGTCACTAATTCAATGTCCTGAACCTGACAGACTCCAGAAACAATTCCTGCTGTACATGTCCCTAGAAATTCGAGTACAGAATACTCTTTCCATTGGGAGGACTAATGGGGAAAAGCAGAAAGAGGGGACTGGGTGCATCAGTTGCCCATTCAGAGCATGGTCTCTGGGTACTGATGAGAGAAGGCTTTACTTAACATGTTATTCCCCTGTAACAGTGTGGCCAAGAGTGTTTCTATGCTGTGGGAAAGCCTAGGAAATCCCTTGGACTGGCTTTCCAGAATTCTGATCCTTGCGTGTTAGAGCCAGGTACCCCATCATCTAGAAGCACTTTTGAGAGTCATGTTCTTAATCATTATTCCTGGACATGGGACATAATGTGTGACACAATCCCAAAGCCAGGATATATGGTCATGTTACACTTATTACGGGGCAATCTTCTCATGGTATATGTTACATTATGGCTGTTCTCTGCTTTGTTGGGAAAATACCTAGAAAACTGCTAGATATTGGTGATTTCTAAAAAACCCCGAGGGCCTGAGACCAATAACTAGGATAAGCCATATGCTGGTTCTTTAGCAATTCTACAAAGGTCTTTGCTGAAAGATCTACTGTTCTAAGATAGGTGAAGAGAATGATAAATTTCTCTCTGCTTCCTGATTCCTGAAAGATTAGGAAAAGGAAGAAAAGGAAAAGGAAAGGAACAAAAAGGACAAAGAATAGAGAATATTTCCACCTCGTATTTGAAAGAAGGAATTCAAAGAATTTATTCAAGAATTTATTTTTTTAAACCCACAAAAGAAATAGAAGAATACGAAGAGAAGATAGATTTACAGTAATCTGCAAAATGCTCCTGTTAATATTCAGTTAATTACGGAGTCGTCTACAGACATTAGACCTACTGAGCCCTACACCCGGAGAGCATCTTTTTTTTTTTTTTTTAAGATTTTATTTATTTGACAGAGAGAAACACAGCCAGAGAGGGAACACAAGCAGGGGGAGTGAGAGAGGGAGAAGCAGGCTTCCTGCGGAGCAGGGAGCCTGATGTGGGACTCGATCCCAGGTCTCCGGGATCATGCCCTAGGCCGAAGGCAGTCGCTTTTTTTTTTTTTTTTTTTTTAAGATTTTATTTATTTGACAGAGAGAAACACAGCCAGAGAGGGAACACAAGCAGAGGGACTGAGAGAGGGAGAAGCAGGCCTCCCGCCGAGCAGGGAGCCCGATGTGGGACTCGATCCCAGGCCTCCGGGATCATGACCTGAGCCGAAGGCAGTTGCTTAACCAACTGAGCCACCCAGGCGCCCCCCAGGAGAGCATCTTGAGCTAGGTTGGCTCTTCTCGAGTTAACCAGGTTGGAATTCTAGCTAATGAGAGCTTATCTGAAAGAACATGCTTTGGATTCCAAGGATATATTTTGAAATGAGTGTTTCTTGATGGCCACTATTGAGCACTGTTTTTTACTCTTTGTGTTGTTATTTCATGGGATCTATCCAATTTTTCTCTTTTAAAAAGGAATTTCTTCTTTCATGCATGTCTTAACATCATGAAAAATTTTGCTCTGACATTACCACCCTCTGTCATCAATAATGGCTCTCAACTAGCCAGCTGGAACTCACCTCTAACCTTTACTTCAGAGTAGAATTTTAGCTTCAACTGTGACCACAAAACACACAAACACAGGTCATCCAATCATTTGCTATCTGTCATGGGTTTCAAAGCCCCTTAGTAAGCTTCAGAAAATAAAGATCTTCACTGCTAGTGGTATTTCAAGACATCTGGAGTTCCCATGATGGATTGCAGTAATCCCCACCATGCAGTTTCTCTTACTTTGAAATAGATTTTGAGAAAGGTGTTTAAAGTTTTAGAATCAGACCAAAGAGAAATCCTTCCAGGGCATGCATTAAAAACAAACAAACAAACAAAACCAACCAAACGAACAAACAAAAACACCAAGCCAGTAAGAAGCTTTAGTTGATTCATTTGAATAGAAGAATTACGAGAATTATCTAAGTGTCACTGTAATGATCTTTAAGAATTAAATTTCGTCAGGAAAAAGTACCATCACGGTGATTTTACTTTGTAGGGCTTATAAGTTTATAAAAGCATAATTCTGTTACAAATGTTTCTGTGCATAGTGCTTATTATGTATATGAAAACAAGCATCATTTTATAACAATAAATACAAAGCACCTACATCCATTTACCTCTCAATTGCTTATAAATTGGTTTTTAATGTTTGGGTTTATTAATGTCTTGGGTCTATTTTGTACTCTATTGACTTTCATAAGGCCAAAGAAAGAATAAGAAAGGGGATAACAGGGACACCTGTGCGTGGGTAAGTCAGCTCAGGTCATGATCCCAGGGTGTTGGGACAAAACCCCATCAGGCTTCTTGCTCAGGGGGAAGCCTGCTTCTCCCTCTGCCTGCCAATCCCCTGGCTTGTGCGCAATCTCTCTCTCTCTCTCTCTCTCTCTCTCTCTGTCAAACAAAAAAATACAAATTTTTTTTAAAAAGGGATAATAAAGGACAAGTGAGAACTAACTTTCAGTTTACTTATTCTTTCTTTATGAGGACTGACTCTTTTGTTTAAACTCTACACTGTTTCTTATTTCAATTATTATTTTTTTCATTCCCAGAAATCTTTTTTTTAATCTACATGATCAATTTCTGTAATCTTTCTCTTTTGTCAATGAAAATCCTCTTTTATCTCTTAAACATATTACACATATTTATTTTGAATTCTTTATCTGGAAATTCCAGTTATCTGTAAATTTTACAGTTCTGTTTCTGTAGTTTATTTTTGTATTGGCTGTTACTCAATTGTGGTTTGTTTCCTCAGTCTGCTTACATTACAAAAAATTATTAGCTCATATTCCTTAGAACATTATCTATGGGAATTTTTGAGATGAGATCTTAAAGTGCATTCCTTTAGAGGATCTGTAATTTTCTATGTCAGGCATCTAGAGAAACTACTAATCTGAGACTACTTAAAATTAAATTTTAGCCTCAGTGCTTTTGAATTCATGTGGATAATATGACATCTGGTCCCAAATGTATATGCATGGGGTTTGTGGACAGAAATGTCAGGGGGGAATTTATTTCTATTGGTTCTGTTCTAATTGGATGAAAGTTCAGACAGGCACATATCCCCACCTCTTCCTTTAATGGGACAGATTTCATCCTTGTTTTTTCCACTTAGAGGGTTTCCCTTTGGAAGTCCTGGATTTATTTAGATCTCTGGTCCTACAGTTCATACTTGTTATATTTCAGGCCTTTCTTTCAGAAGGCCATACTGATGACCTCTTAAAACCAGTACTCTAAAACTAGAATTTAAACTCTGTTATATATTTGAGGGTGACTAGCACCAGAGTGAGTAGGTCCATCCAGATGATGCTGTGGCCTACAACTCATATTTGACCTCCACAAATCCCCATAAGTTTCTTGGAAAGTCAGTTACTTAAAAACATACCTTATCCCATAATTTTAGGGATGCTGTACTGGGAAAAGTTTTTCAAAATATATATTCTATATCATATTTATAAATGAAAAAATAAGAAATCCTAATATGAC
The DNA here is from genome assembly GCA_004023965.1 of Spilogale gracilis. NCBI lineage: Eukaryota > Metazoa > Chordata > Mammalia > Carnivora > Mephitidae > Spilogale > Spilogale gracilis. The sequence continues at coordinate 148,824 of PITA01001853.1, read as the reverse complement.
ATTCTGAAAAGTACTCATTGTTTGGATTCATAAAATGATACTGAAGTCCTGTCTTGGCAAAATCTTTTAAATAAAGAACAGAAAGTAGAGGACTCATTATTTACAGGATACAGAATTCTTGAAATCCACCCATTCAACTCTTTCAATAATAAATCTACTTCCTCCAAAAAGGCTTGGAGGAGAGGCTCTGCTTAGGATCCTGACCACCAGATATATGTTTAGAGGAGAAGCATGTGATACCCCTGTCCCATAAAACTCTGAGATATGCCTGGCTGCAGCCAGCTTCTCTGTCCTTAGGTAAATAGGGATTTAACCAAGAGGGAAAATTAATCTTTGTCTTGAAAAGAAGTGAATCAATCCAGTCATGTATATTCTGCATTAAAAAGTCATTAAAATTTTTAGTAATGTGAACATAGCCTTTTTATTATGATCCCTCATACAAATATTCTTAAGAAGAGTGTTCAAAACTATTTGACTAGTACCTAAGTTGAAAGACCGAGTTGCAAAACCACCATTGCTGAATCTGATTATATGTCAATCACAGACCCAGGTTTTTACAGTATGATGTACTCACAGAGGTACTGAAAAAACCTGGGAACATGATAAGAGAGTTACCTTTGGGATAAATCTTATATCTATCTTGTGATTGTATGGATTTCCTTTAGGTACTCTTAACTCTGTCTCGATGATGGTTAGGATGGGTCTTCACTGAAGCTTAGTGTAGGGAATTTTCTCTTTACTCAGGGTATAGTGGAATAAAAAATGCATTTGTGCTTTCTTTACGATTCTCCTTAAACTACCTGTGATTCCCACCTTTAAAGCAAACGATACAGAAGTATCACAAGAAAAATTTACCTAAATTTTATCTAAAATACTAAAAAGCATTTTTAATGTGAAAATAATGACTTTAATAAAAATTCTTGTAAATAAAATTATCAGCTGAATTAAATATAAAAGTGGAAGTACATGAAAATTTTTTTAAAAGGTAACTACAGAGGAGTGCCTGTGTGGCTCAGTTGGTCAAGCGTTTGCCTCTTGATTTCAACTCAGGTCATGATCTCAGGGTCATGACACCATGCCCTGAGTGTGGCTCCATGCTCAGCACGGAGTCAACTTGAGATTCTCTCTCTCTCCCTCTCTCTCTGTCACTCTCCACCCCCACTTGCTCTCTCTCTCTCTCGAATAAGTAAATACATATTTTAAAAATAAATAACTGTAGAAACACAAGGTCCAAAGCTGAACATATCCTCCCACATATGGGCAAACAACTGACCACTAAAAACAAGGCTGTCTGACAGGGGAGGTTTAGAGAAGGAAGAGAAGTGGGACATTCCAGGTAGAAAATGAGGGAAGGGAAGGGAACAGAAGAGTTGGCATCCTTCAGAGAAGGGCCAAAAATCCAATCACCACATCCTAAGAGGTGTTGATATTGAGTGCCATAAATATCTAAAGGATCTGAACAGAAAGGATGAGAAGCAATGATGGGGATCTCAGTAGCTGTGATTTTCAGCTTTCAGGGGTCCCTGAGTTGGTTGGGAAAGTTATTGCTGTAGTATATTTCACACCTTCACAATATTTCACACCTTGAGATAATTCAACACCTATCCTGCCCCAGTACTGTCACAAAAGGATGTTTAACAATGTAAGACCAGAAGCTAAGAAGTAAAGAGGAATGGGGAGTGGTTTTATGGGCAGCAATTAACCCAGATGTTTAATTCCTGCCAAAGACCAATGTGTTCTATGTACCTACTAGCCTTTAATGTGACAGTGATGAGAAACCACTACTAATTTTCCAGAATTCATGGTTAAATGCCAACGGGACTTGAAACCTATAGCAGTAGCAAATTAAAAAGATCATTACCTACAGCAATGGAACTATAACAGGAAAATTCTCCTTAAAGTATTAGTATTGATTATTTAAAAAAGAGACAGAGGATTCTCTATAATTTGTGACCAATTTGTCACAGACTGTTGAGAAGAGATGCTTAGGGGACAATAAAAAGAAGAGGTTGGACCAGACTAGAATAGAGATCATTCCCTCTCCAAAGTTCTGGCATTTTCTCCTTTAATCTCAAGACGAAAATTCTTAAAGAAATGCACTCCATCCCATTTATTCTGAGTTTTCACAATGAAACATACAATTATTCCATGCTCCAACTGTAAGGGACATGAGTGGGCTTATTTCCTACACTTTCTTAACCATCCCAGTAAGTTTTAATAGAAGAAATATGACAAAATAAAATTCATCAAAGATAGGGAAGCTTGCTCAGAAAAGATAAACTTTTGTCAGTTACACTACATTTACGAGTATCTAATTTAGAGTTTCACATTTTTAGGAAGTGTGGACAGATCAAAGAGAGTATGAAGGTATGCAGTGAAAGCTATGATAAGCATAGAAAATAGGACCTAGGAAGAAAGCTATAAAAAGTATGCAGTAGTCCTTAATCAGAGATGGAAAGGTTTTGGTGATTTAATATGACTTGCGATGACTCTGAGGGATACCAAAGATAATTAAAAAGAAGTGAATTTATAATACAGTGGAAGCAATTCTGGTCAGGTATCAGAAAAAATAATTCTAACAAATTAAAAGTTATGGAATTAACTGCTTTGGAAAGTGCCTTTCTATAATAAAGATATAGGAATATGTAAAAAAAATAAATCAATTACTTTTTTATGTGGGAGCACTGAAGTTCAACTGAGCTATGAGTGCAGAAACAAAAAACAAACAACAACAACACACACACACACACACACACACACACAAACCGCAAATGCAAGTTTAAACTTTATAAATAAGAATGTCATATTTAGAGGGAAAGGATCATTCTCCTTTCACTATGAAAAGGAGAAAAGTGGATACTTGTCTTTCAAAAAGATATGCACTGAATAGAAGAGGTTAAGAGGAGAATAATCAGAATGATTACAAGTTTTGAGGGACTGGAGATGTTTAGCCTAGAGGAAAATGTGTGCATGAGGTTTTTTTCCAGGTATATCAATGACTATCTGTTTTTTGTTTTGTTTTGTTTTGTTTTTGTTGTTTTTCTGAGAGAGAGCACAAGTTCGGGGGAGCCTGAGTTTTGGGTTAGAAGGAGTGACCTAGAGAGACTCTTAAGCAGGCTCCTTGCTGAGCTCCATCTCACAACCCTGAGATCATGACCTGAGCCAAAATCAAAAGCCAGCTGCTTAACTGACTAAGCCACCCAGGTGCCCCTCAATGACTATCTTATAAAGAGGAACTGAATATTTTATGGGGCCTCCCAGAGTAGATTTAGGATACTGGGAAACAAAAAAAAAGAAACAGATTTTGTCTTATTACAAGAAAGAGTTTTAAAGGCCAAGGAAGCCCAAGATGGAATGCATTTCTCTACTTAAGCATACTCTGAGTTCCCAGACTGGTTATTGGAGATTTTACAGTTGTAGTAGCTGACTCTTAAAGTCTCCACCAACACATTGTTTTTTTCTCTTATCATCTCACTACAAACAAACAAAAAAAACCCCTAAATTATCTTTCTTCTTTGTCTCTACCTAAAAATAGATTAGTGACTACTATACTTACTCAAGTGGAGCTGAAGTGATTAGGAAAAAGAAGTTACCTCTTCTAACCTTTATGACTTCTCATCTTTGGCCCCAAAATGCTGCTGTGAATACATATTGAAAAATGGTGATTTTTAAAATTGCTAGCCGTATTTGTTGGTGCTATACATGTGTATGCCTATGACAATAATGGTGTTTATAAAACTGAATCTGCTTCATGTAACTAAGCTTAAAGACATCTGGGTAATCCCATATGGAATTAGAGAATATCAGATATCTTTGGCAGCAGGAAACCACATAAAACTTTGTGCTTTTCTTTATAACCTAAACAATTATCTCAGTGCCATCATGGTAAATTGTTTAGAAAGTTCTGCTCTTTCCAGTGGCTTTAAGTTAGAAAGACTTGGAATATACTGAATTTATACATTTAAGGTGTTGAATTTCTTATTTTTATTGGTAATGAGGATTTATCATGACAGAGGAAGGCTGACAAAAATTCTTGATGACTTCACATTTCAAGCCTAAGAAATGAGATCAAGGAAAGTGGGCCATGCTGAGTTACTCAATAGAAATTCAGTAGATTTCCCCAGCTTCTTGTATTTTTTAGATGTCTTTAAACAAATCTGAGGAGTCCTTAATTATTATCTCTTCAAATATTTATTCTGCCCCATTGTTTCTCTCCTCTTGTTCTGGGAAGTTCAATAACAGGTCTGTTGGATAAGTTCATATTGTCCCAGATACTCTATTCTGTTTTTCTTTTTTTTCCACTCATTTATTTCTGTGCTTCAACTGGATACTTTGTACTGACCTGTCTTCAAATTCACAGATTCATTCCTCTACTGAATCCTACATTCTTCATTTTTAAACTGTTTTTTGTTTTTTAATTTTTCTTTCAAATTTTCTTATTTGACTATTTTAGGAATAGTTTCTTGGTCTTTGATGAAATTCCTCATTTCTTCATGAGTCTTGCAACCTCTTCCATCTGAAATTAATCATATTTATTAGTAGGTTCTTAACTGATAATTCTAACATCCATGGCGTTTTTGGGTCTGCTTCTATTGATTACTTTCTCTTTTGACCATGTGTGACATTTTTTTGCTTCTTCACTTGTCTAGTAATTTTTTTTATTATACCTGGGTATTTTATATAAAATAGCAGTAGACAAATACTTGCTTTCAAAAACAGAATGTCCTTGTCCTGTATTAGGCTGCTTGACTAGAGGGAGGAATCAATCTGATCACTGAGACTGAGATATCTTGCAGCTTTAGTTTGACTTAGTTCACTAATGACTTAAAATATTTTGATGATTTACTTTTATTTTTTAAAAAAATTATTTATTTATGTGTCAGAGAGAGTGAGAGAGCACAAGCAGGGTGAGGGGCAGGCAGAAGAAAAAGCTCAGAAAGGAGTTGATGTAGGACTCAATCCCAGGACCCTGGGATCCTGACCTGAGCCAAAGACAGATGCTTAACAGACTTAGCCACACAGGCATCCCCTGACTTAAAATATTTTGAAAGCAGGATCAGTACTTACCCTTCTTTAGGACTTGAGGTTTGAGGACTGGTGAGATTCTGGAGATCTCTGCACTCTATCCCCAGGTACCAATTTTTTGAACCATGAAGAGTATACCTTTACTTTACAATTCAGTTGACTACTGTTGGGTTTTTGGGGAATTCTCTTTGCTCTCCGGTCCTGTAGTAGGCTCTTTGAACCTATAGAAATCTCTCTCTGCCTGGAACGTCTTAAAGGGACTTCCCTCAACTGTCTTTTCATGCCACCATTCCTTGGCAGCTGAAAGTCTGGACTGCCTCTAGTTCATTTCTCTCAGAATACCTGTAGTGCTCCTCCCCATCTTCAAAACATGGCTGTCATGCACTTGAGGAGGCTCCACATACACCAGGTAGAATCTCTTTCAGTTACTCTGTGCCATCTCTCAGTTTTTGATATACATGCCCAGCACTAGGCAAAGACCCATGGAACATAGTCTATAAGTGTGTATAAAACTGCTCTGTGGCTGAAGTCCTTTAGAATATAATTTTGCCACACCAGCTCACATGTGTGCCTATAAAGTTTCTACTGTTTGTTCTTGCCTCTCTCTTTGTGCATTTCTTCTCTTGTCACTCTGCTAGGGATGAAAAAAAACTGAATCTTTTCTTACAAAGGGAATTTTCTGGAATTTCATGTATTTAGATTACTTTTCTTCCTTAGCTTTCTGGTGAGTTCAGAAAAAAAAAAAAAAAACCCTATGATTTTATATATTTTTGTTGTTGGGAGTGAGGGTGATGGTCTTTTGTGACTAATAATATCCTAAACAGAAGCCACTATATAATTTTTGATAAGTCAATTAATCTCTCTGAGCCTCAGTTTTTTCATATGTAAAATGACCTATATAATGCTTGTAAGGCTTAGGTATATTGTAGCTATACCGCACATTTTCATTTCCTTTGTTTTTCTCCTTCAGGCAGGGTACTTGAAATGGTATATAGTGTGTTCATAGAATCAAACAAACTCACTGTGCACTATTTCTTTCTCCCTTTTTTATTTTTTTCCTCCCTTCTTTAATTGTGCTCTTCTCTTTATCAATGATCATCCAAGTTGAATGGACTGACTTTGTACCTATTGTTTCAGAAAATCTTACTCATCCTGAAATATACTAGTTTTACTCTGAGCTAGGGTTTAAGCATAATCGCTGACATTTAAAAAGCCATATATATTGAATATGCCCCTCAAATATCAAATAGATTAACATTTTAATGACATGATCTCTGAACACAAAATGATCAATATATGTTAATAAACAATTTTTACTGGATAGTTATGCTTATTTTTTTTAAGCCAGGAAATCTGAGTCATAGAGATATTAAGCTGACTTGTTTAGGGAAGAAATATATTCATAGTAGAGACCATCTACTAGAAATATATTCATAGTAGAGACCAGTGTAATTTTACTGTCCTGATTCCCACAGCAGTCCTCTAAACTGCATTGTTAATTTACACTGATTTACGATTCCTGGAGCCTACTTCCATGTCACATTCCTTATTTCCTGAAAAAGAGATATGAAATAGATATACTAAACTCACTTCATTTTTTTGAATTAAATATTAATAAAGATGCACAATAGAGAAGAAAACTGTATATAAATAATACTGAGCCATAGAAATAGGCAGGATATATTTGGTTAATGGACATATATCCATACTGACACAGCTTAAAATGCCTCTGTTTCTCTCCAATCCATTCTTCCCAGGCACATTTACACCAGTAAACCTCCCCAGTAACCCAAAGTTGGAAAATGCCCAAAGGTTATCCTTCTGCTTTCTAAGCAAAAAGAATCTTTCTTTCTCTCTCCATTTCTTCCTTTCTTTCTTTCTTTCTTTCTTTCTTTCTTTCTTTCTTTCTTTCTTTCTTTCTTTCTTTCTTTCTCTTTCTTTCTTTCTTTCTTTCTTTCTCTTTCTTTCTTTCTTTTTTTCTTTCTTTCCCCCCTTCATTCCTTCCTTCCTTCCTTCCTTCCTTCCTTCCTTCCTTCCTTCCTTCCTTCCTTCCTTCCATTCTTCCTTCCTTCTTTTCTTTCTTTTTTTTTGTATGGAGATTCTGATTAAACCCTAGCTAAACTGACACATGTGCTCTGGTTTACACGATGCCTTAAAAGATTAATACTGATGTCATTTAATGATCTCAAGCTGTATTTACAGCAATAAAATAAGCTAGGTTTAGGTAATATTAATAGCCCTGCTAATTACACTGCTATAAAAGGTTTATGGATAATATAAATTTCTGTATTATTACTCCAGTGCTCTGGCAGGGGCATTCTTCCAGAGGAATGTATCACAGGGCTCATTTGTTTTCCCTTCTTTGCACTAATTCATGAGGAGATGAAAACAAGAGACCGAGTGGAAGAAAGAAGGAAAGGAGTCCACCAGGACTTAGTCTTACACTAATAGATTAGAATAGATTGTGTAAGGGATCATTATCATCTGCTGTTTTTATTTCAGGTTTCAAAAAACATTTCACCTTGCCAATAAACATAAAAAATGATGTTCATTTCACTGGTAATTAAGGAAATGAAATTTAAACCAGTGAGAATTTTTCACCTTTTATTTATTTTTATTTTTTTTTTAAAGATTGTATGTATTTGACAGAGAGAAACGCAGCCAGAGAGGGAACACAAGCAGGGGGAGTGAGAGAGGAGAAGCAGGCTTCCCACCGAGCAGGGAGCCTGATGTTGGGCTCGATTCTGGGTCTCCAGGATCATGACCTGAGTGGAAGGCAGTCACCTAACCAACTGAGCCAACCAGGCGCCCTGAATTTTTCACCTTTTAGATGGACAAAAATATTACTGATAATATCCAATGTTGATAAGTAAATGGGGAACTATACTCTCAAATACTCTTAGTAGGCTTTTGAACTGGTAATACTTTCTGGACAGAGGATATTTAGTAATATTTATCAATATTTAAAATGCCCTTGACTCAGCAGTTAAGTTTTTAGAAATCTAAAGTACAAAATACTCTCACATACATTTAAAATATATTTATAAGGATATTTATTGTAAATGGATGGAATAATTCAAAATTGGAAATAATCTGCATGACTACTAATTGTGAGTTTAACAGTACTATTGTAGCAATTAAAAACTATAAGATAAATGTACGTGTACTGAAATGGAAAATTTTCCAGAATATATTACTAAGTGAATAAAGCAACTTTCAAAATAATATATATATAGTTCCTAGCATTTATATTAAGACATATAACTTTATATTTGAATGCATTACATAGAAACATGCAATAAAATGAATAACAAAATTTTAACAAAGATTCTTTTGAAGAAGAGAAGGATGGTGGGAAGCACTGTCCCTTAGAAAAATGTATTTATGTCTGTATTTGCAATATTATATTTACACAAACACATAATATTTATAGTCATGAATTATTTGGGTAATTTAAAAATATAAACATAAATTTTTTAAATGGTTATAACACTGTCACCTCAAATATGGTCTCAGTCTCTTGGCTTTTCATGGTTTCTGCCTAATATTTAGCAATTTTTATAAAGTAGACATCTGCCTTGGAAGCAGTCCAACAATGGTCTTTGATTGGAAGATTTATTATTAAGGAGGTCTTTCAGTGTATTGTCACTCAACCAAATTGAATTGATTTTAATGGGAAACTCTATATTAAGGGGTAAATGGAATTCTTTGAATTTAGCAGTAATGCTGTATACAGAAGACAGTATCTTCCAAAGTTATTTTTAAAGATTTATTTACTTATTTTAGAGAGCAGGGCAGGGGCAGAGGAAGAGGGACAGAGAGACTCTCCAGCAGACTCCCTGCTGAGTGTGGAGCCCAACATAGGGCAGGATCTCAAGACCCTGAGATCATGACCTGAGCTGAAACCGAGAGTCAGATGCTCAACCGACTGAGCCACCCAGTGCCCCCAGTTATTTTTTATCAAACTAGTGACTAAAATATTAAGTTTTTGTTTTGTTTTACATTTGGATCAACATTTTCACTCTGAAATCCAAAGCAACTTAGCTTGCACTTTAGAAGACACCCTGCTCGGAGAACAAAAATTAGACTATTCCATCTTTGGCGCCCCCTTTCCTCAAGTAGACAGTCTGATTAGAAAGTAGGAATAACAACATTCAGTATCTTGATTTTGAGCTGCTTGAACCTTATTAAAGACCTTATTTTGGTTCAATGAATAAAGCTGGGAAGTATGTGTTGATTTCAATGGGTATAGAAAAAAAATCACCAATTCCTTCCCCCAACTATTTTTAAAAACCCTGAATTCAATATAAATAAAAAACAAAGAAGGATTTACATAATTACGCAAAGCCTGATTGACTAATGCACTTTAGCTTAGAACAGCTAAAGTTTTAAAAGAGGGCATAGTGATGAAGTTGTGGCAGGTGTTGGAGGTAGAGCACTGATCAGGAGTGGTCACAACAGTTCAGGTAAGGGGTGATAGGTGGCTTCGCTTAGGCATGCTAGAGCAAATGTGGACAGAGAAAGGGCATCCGAAAGGGGCTCACATAGTGTCTGGTACACAGTGAGCTCAATAAATAATGGTCACATTTAACTGAAGATAACTTTGCATTAGCCAGTATATCCCTCAACCAAATGTAACTTTAACCCCAAAGATGATGGGAATTTTCTAAGATAGTTTGTTAGGTGTGTTTAGACTTTAACAATGGGAGCTGCATAGATACACAGGAGATACCTATGGCTAGAGATATACTTGCTAGGGAAGGATACATTTTTTTCTGGTTTTCAGGTGAAACCATGAATAGATTAGATTGGAAATTTTGGTACAAGATTAGTAAGATGCAATAATGGTTTCTTCAAAGGAATCATAATCACTGCTGTGTTTAGTTAGATATTTACCTGTGCTACTTTCTGAAAACAATTTGGGACTATTGGAAATGAGACATATTGTGAGACTGGTTGTCAAAGGCACAATTAATTCACTCCTCCAAAATGCTAGCAAATGGTAATCTACCCTGAAAGAGATGTGATGAATAGAATATTTGCTGAGTGGAGCATACTGACTAGTAACAAAATGAGAAAATGGTTAAAAGCAAGTTGATATTTTGGTTTTCCTTCCCGCTGTTCCATAGCTGCTGGTCCCAGTGAGTGGTTGGCAGTCTTTCTCCTCTGTCAGGCACTGAGATAAAGCTAGTGAGTGCTGTTATTCTTTACTGTGCTGTTGCTTTTTACTTTATAACATTAAATTATTGTGGTTCCTAATATTTTACAGGGGTTGTTGAAACTTGGGAAGAGCTTAAGTTCATTTACCAGCAAGTGCTGAAAAGGCAAAGGGCTTTCTAAAGGTTACCAGTAAAACAAAAAGAGTAAAGAACTGTTTACTACTACACAAAGGGGTCATAAGCCAAGCAAAGTGATGGAGACCTATGATCCATATATAGCTGCTTCTAAGAGGATAGGAGACCTTTGAGAGTCTTGGAAGTCACTAATTATGATGAAATTAGCCCAACTGCCCTAGCTCATAGAAGCTTAGCAGCCAAGAAGTAAGCATAGGAAGTCTAAATAAAGGCTGGGTGATATCTGTGCTGTATTCTCCTGGAACAACAGTGTGTGTGGAGGCGGCGGGGGGGAGGGGCAGGGTACAGGAACTAGAGGAACAACTGTCATTATTTTAGTGTAAAGTCAGGATCCTAGAACAAAGGATGTGTGCACGGGCCACGGAGAGACCATGAAACAGCAATGTACTGATTGTAACTGCTTGTAATGAATTCTTCTGCTGTGAACAACTGGGAAAGGGAGGACTGGCAACTGATGGAGAAAAGAGTCATGAAAACAGATGACAGAGGATAAGTAAATTCTTTGACAGTGAAGATATGTGGAGAGGAAAGTGAGGCCTTCAGATCTGGCCTCTTGTAATTACAGCAACTCTTTACTAGCCAAGTTCCTCCTTTTGCCTGAGAGCTTAGGAGAGTGGGTAAAGGGAGATCATCTTTACTCAGTTAGGCATCTTTCACACCTGGGCATACAGTGCCTAACAGAAGAAGGCCCTCAAAAAAGTACTTGCTGAAAAAGTGACTGAAATAACAGATAGATGAATACATGAAGGAAGAAATGTGTGACTGAAGGAGGGTAAGAAAAGTTAAATTTAGATAAGAGATATTTGAGCAAGATATAATCAGTTCAGAGCCTTCTAGGAAGTTCTGTATAAGGAAACATGGGCAGAACTAAAACTATAAAACTCAGTAGGCTGGGGAGCAGTTGCAAACTTGGCTTGTGTATAGCAGGCTGATTCCTTTCGTTAAGACACACTCTGAGTATAGGAACACACTTTAGGAGTTAGGTATCTAAATTACTCAACATATCTGATGTCAAAACAACAGAAACTCGGAGTTGGGATTTATTAAGTTTCCATACAGTAAATAAACTTACAATTTTTAACAGTGCTGAGACTTCCACATTTATGCTACTTACATAAGATCAGCCCACACATTTCTCTGTTAAAAAGAAGTTACCAAGTTCCTTAACTTTATTTTTAGAAGTTGAGTTCTTTGTTTGCTTCTGAATGATCTTAGTTTCTTTTAGTCTGACAAAAGTTTAAAATCAATAGCTTGCTTAGAGCTGTGCTATAATGACCCTGAGTTTAACACAGCACAGCTGGAAATTTCGACCTCAGCAAATGACATCCACTAAGCCAAAAAGCTGAAATGTGTTTTCAGGTACCCAACCATATGCTTTGAATTTGGTGAGACCCCAGCAGTCCATTGAGTTTGTCTGTGGCATACTCTTCCTGCTGAAAGATGGGTGAGTGAGAGCTCCATGATCTTGACAGCATGGCCTTTCCCTCTTCTCAGCTAGAGGATGACACACTGATGGCCATTCCACTGACTATGTAGCCCCCAAAGCTTTGTGCTCTCTCAGGGCATTTTATCTTGCATTATTTTTATTTTTCCTCTCCCCACCTTAATTTTATTTTTCAACTTTAAAATAGAACAAATGTTCTTGCTGTGTCAAAAAAGGGGAGCATGGTTCCTTTTAATGAGCTCATCCAAAGACACTTCTTGTCTGTGCAGTAGTTCATTAGTAAAACTGATCTCTGCTTATAGATTTTGTACTACGGCTTCCATTGAAATGCCCCTAAAAGGGACATTGTGCTCACTGTTTATTCCAAATAACTAATGGATATTTGGGATTCGGATTATAAAATAGTGACCCTACTCTCCCTCTGGGAATGCATCCAAAGAATCCCTACTGTTGTAATGACAGGTCTTCTAAAGCATCTATGGCCATTGCCCAAGAACTGATTCCTTGCTGGAGATTATCTTGGACAGAAATGCCATCTCTTCTTGGCTTTGGTCAAACCACACTTCTTTGTCCTCAACTTCTCCAGCTGGCATATGCCTGGGTCAGCAGGCCTAAGAGGAATGTAACTTTCCCAGCTGCTTTGGATCTGCTTTGCTTTCCATATGCATATTCAGTTGGTTGCAGTTCACAGATGCATTCTGTGTGTGTTGTGGAAGAATTAAAGCATTCAGGAAAAAAGGTAATCAAACTTCCTTTACAACATACTGATCTTAATTGGTGTCCTTGTGATTCCAACACTTTTCCTGAGCAAAGAATAGTAACTTGGAGTACTAATTTTCAGGCTTAAACTGAATCTGGATCTTCTCTGTAATATCTAAAGTTGTAGTGACAGTTGTGTCTCAGTAAAGTGAATGAGAAGGTTTCTCTTCCCATTCCCTCCCATTTGTGTGTCAGTTATGATTATGGGAGAAGGAAGAAGCTGGGTGAAAAGAGTAAACGGGAGACGAGCAAGGAGACACACACACAAGAGGAAAAGATAGGGTGGGAAACAATTTTGCATTGAGATTTTAAGGTCAAAATCAAAGCTGTAGAGCAAAGAACTCATTCATTTCTGGGGGACAAGCACTGATCTAGGGAATTGTTCTTTCAAGTCTTCCTTTAGCAATGCTCCTTTCTGCCTTATGATTTCTCACAGTTTGGGTGCAGTTATGCCTAAAAGTAGAGGGGTGGCTCTGGTTCCCTCTGGACACATTCTGGATGCTCACTACTCCCATTGGCTTGGCTTTCTCAGGCAAAAGACCCCCACTCTACATGCTGGGGGGAGAAGGACTTGGACTAGTACATTCCAGAATGAGTCATGCACCAGTGTAATAATTCTATCAGTGGGTTCCCTCACTCACACTGGCCACCACAGTGGTAAGGAAACACCTAAAATGTCTCCTCTTTATATTCTTCTGTGCATGATACCAGCAACAAGGTAAGGAGAACACAGCTGTGAGAAAATGGTTAATGAATTTCAGGGTCCTCATGTTCAAATTTATTCAAATTAAGGGTTACATGTGTAAAATCCGACCTGCTGGGGAGGAAAATCAATATTTATTAAGTCAATCTAATGTCAATAATGGCAGACCATATGCACTCAGTGGTCTTATATGCCTGACTCTGTGCTACAACTTTTCTATACATCACCTCATTTAGTCCACAGGAAACCTGTAAGGCAGTTAACATTACTACCCTGACATATGAAATGAAGGAGAATGACACTTACTGGGGTAATGCAATGGCTCTTAAGTTTGGATTCAACTGAAGAACAGGAAAAGTCTAGATTCTGATTGTTTAAAATTATATTTTAATTTAGTGGACTTACCTAGTAATTTCCTAAATATGGTTCTTAAAGATAGACTTTTTTTTTTAGATATGGCTAATTAGATAGTTAAAGGCAAAAGAAAATAATATTCATGCTACTTCATAGAAAGAAGTGTCAAATAATAAAACAAAAAATGATCAGAAATATAAACTCTGATCACATTTTCTTTTATTTCCAAGTCATTTCCTTTATGTTTTTCCTCATATAGGTCACTGAAGCGGCCCAGTAACTCCAACTTGTAGTCAGAACCCACCATTTGCAAATATGACATTTAAATTTGGTGAGTTAAATGATCTTTTTTCTGGTCTTCAAAAATCTCAGAAATGGAAACCACTGAAACCAGATACTCAAGGAAAAAAAATGTATAGTCAGGGAATTCTGATCTAAAGTAACCACAGTGCAGTTCTAATCCTATGAAGGAAAAAAGAAAATGTTTGTTTCATTTTTTTCCCTTGCAAATCTCATGTAGCAGACTGTGAGAGTGTCTGCAAGATGGCTAACTGCTGAGTCTTTGATTTAATGAAAACTTAGGGAAAGCAATTCAACTCACTGCAGGGACTGCTTTGTTCTTCCATTATGATTCTTTTTTAATGAGAAAGATGATTGTAAGGATAAAGTCTATTCCTCTGAATTTTTACACTAATTACATACAAAGCACTATTTTGGCAGAAGGGGACTTATCTCCTTCAGGCAATACAGTTATCATCTTGTAACCACCCTTCAATCTCCCACACGAACACTGGAGCTTCGTGCCAGGAATGAGTGTTGCTCTATGCCAGCTCTCAGCATGGATAGGTGAATGCTTAAAGATTTCTAGAATTAACAGTCAACGTGGACTCTAGATAAGACAGGGAGACAATCCCTCTAGCTCATCTGCTGTTTGGAATGAATCAGAAAGGCATCCCTTAAATGAAGTATTTGGCATGGGCAATGAGGGAGAGTCTGATGTATAGTGTGTGTGTGCATGTGTGAACATTTATATGAGGATTCATTAAGAGGAGAAGATAGTGCTGCATATTCATGTCCTTTTCTTTTAATCTAAAAGTCATTAAGTGATATTGAAAGTTCTTTGTAAGGTATCACTCTACTTGAGATTCATCCACATTAGCACAAACAAGACATGCTCTGCTGGGTACTCTTAACTTTGATTAAGACTTTGGAAGGCTTGATTTGATGCAGTTTTGCCTTTGTAAGTACTGCATATGCATGGAGTGTGTTTTGCATTGTTTAGTGGGTTATAAGCTTGATAAATAGTTCATGTCATACAAGCAAGGTCCTTGGAGTAGGTATTTTTTTTGAAACTATACTCATTCTTGTAGTCTAAGAGTATGCCACGTGAAGTGGAAGTTTTAATGGTGACCTCCTAATACCATAAGGGACTGAGGGAATAAGTACTATAGTTTCCCTATTGACAACTCTGGGTCTAATGAGACATTATTTTATCATGCTAACCATTAAAAGATAGTAGGTAGTCAATTAATTCTTTTTCATTCTTTTTCATTCTTTTTTTGGTATTAAAGTATAATTTACATGCAATAAAATCCATCTCTTCTAGTCGGAGCCTGAAGAGTTTTAACAAATATATATATATATATGCAGTCCTGTAACCTCTAAAACAATCAAGATCTATAGAACATTTCCCATTCCCCAAAAGTTCCCTGTGCCCCTTTGCAGTCAATCTCTCCCATTCCCAAGGTCTAGCAACCATGTACTATTTCCTCACCTTACAGTTTTGCCTTTTCCAGAACATCGCCTCATTACTCAGTATATAATTACAGAGTATGGAAGTTTTCATGTTCAGCTTCTGGAACTTAGCATAATACTTTTGGGGATTAATCCATATCACTGCATGTGTCTTACTCCTTTTTATGGCTGAGTGATACTCCACTGTATGAATTCACCACAATTTGTTCATCCTTTCACAAGTTGGTGAGCTTTTGGGTTGCTTGCAGTTTGGGGGGATTATGAATAAAACTGCAATGGACGTTTGTATATAGTCCTTGGTGTGGACATCATGTTCTCATTTCTCTTAGAAGAGTGAGATTGATGGGTCATATGGTAAGCATATGTTTATAAGAAATTGCCAAGATATTTTCCAAAGTACCATGTTGCATTCCCAGGAGAACGGTCTCATAGAATGGTCTATGAGAGTTTCAGTTGTCCCATATGCTGTCAGACAGTTTTGCGAGAAGTGGACTCTAGTTTTCTCCTGTGATTTTTCTTTGGTAATTTCCCAGTATCATTTGTATATATTTCCCTCTTCCTCACTTCCCTGCCTCCATCTTTTCTTCTCCCTTCCCCAACAACACAAGCATAATTCTCATGGAGTGTCTACCAAGGATATATCTGAGTACCTCAATCCCTGAAGTACAACCTTATGATGGGGGTTGGAAACTCTCTAATCATACTTAAGCAAAAATCCAAGGCAACCTGACAAGGAATAGGAATGGAGGTTTGCTAGTAGTTTCTTGCACAGGAGACTTTTTAAGAGGCTCCCATGAATATTACCTCACCAGACTGAGGTAAGTGACAATAATATTGTCACACAACTCTCAAGGTTGTTATAATTCAGTATTTACACTTGCCAAGTGCTTTCTGATATTGACAACCCACATACAGTCCTCTTCAGTGACTTAGTCAAGGTTATCCAGAGATTTGGAAACTGAGCTATGTGAGCATAACTTGGGTTTTTGCTTTGAGAAAATTCAGAATCCTGCTTTAACCTTTTCCACTGCTCTGGCCTGTGTTTTTGATTCCCTATGGTACATTCCAACAAAGGCCAGGGGCAAAGATTCACAGAGAATTTTTTAAAAAGGATGCATTTATTAAGTTTTACTTCAGAGAAAAATACCAGATCAATTCAATTAAGAAAATAGAAAAGGATTATTTTAAATCATAGTCATCAGTGGACTCTTTTTAAAAGGGCATATCCAGATAATATAATAACCAGGATTTTTTTAAAAAAGATTGAACCTCATAAGAGGTTTGTCTCAGTAGACTCTAAATACAGTATGTGACTAACAGAACTGGGGAGAAAAGATGCTCAGGTGACTCTAGGATCTGACAGTACGTACATTTCTAAGCTGTCATTGTGGCTCTCTGAGAGGTCTATATTATTTTGCAGGAAGTCCTACATTTCTTCTAATTACATAGATATTTTTAATCTTGCAACACTGGTAATTAAGATTTCAGCCTATGCAATTGTATGTAAGAAGTACAGTGCTTCTGCAGAGAACAAATATGAAGTCTGTCTGGTGAGGGACTACCACCAAAAGGTGAAATGCTTTTTTGGCACAAATTCTGAGAAGAGAATTCACTAAAAATGCTGAGGACTATGGGACTGGGCTATTGGGCCATGAGGCACATCTAGCTGTTGTGTGTAGACAAAGCTGTCATTTTTATATATTGTTCTCATCTGGCCTGCCCTACTTGAGTACCCTGAGTAGCAAAAAGGACATGGTGGGTAGGGAAGGTGGGGAGAAAGAGAGTGATTAAAATAACTGAATGGAGTCCATTTTTTCAGGCTCCCCACTTAGAACTGAAATTTAAACTAGGATTTCTGTCTTCTGGAATTTAATGTTCAAAATGAGGATATTTTTCATGAAGAGTATATCATGCGTTTACTTTTCAATATTCTCTCTTTAGAAAAAATTAAAGGGATTCCATGTGGTGATGTGTTTATGAGCACTCAGTACTCTTGAGACTGGTTTCATTTTCACATTAACACAAAGAAATAAAGAAACATTTCAATAAATGTCCATGTTTCAAGAATTTGCTGAAAAGCAAAATACATGCACTACCCATTAATAGTGGGCACTAACCTTTTAGCTGTAAGCTTGTCTTTTATTTAAAATTGGAAGACTTTACAAAAATAGCTTTCGATGAAAAAGCAAAATGTATAGAACGAGTCACCGGGAATATATCTAACAATGATCAGTGGTGGCAGCATTTGATTTTCTTCCCAGGGTCTATCTATGAAATGAAGCAGACACTCCTCTTTCTATTTGTACTTTCATTTTTTTTTTTTTTATCACCATGCCTTGAGGAGGAAAACAAAGATTGAAAGTGTTTTTTTTCCCCCTCAGTATCCTGCCTTTACCCCACAATCCTTTCCTCCCCCAGAGTAAACAGTGAATGGAAAAATAAAGAGGAATTAGATACAAGAACTGAGAAAAATTGACAGATGAAGGAAATTAATGACTGGATAAGAACTATGGTTTATCTATACTCAGACGTTAAAAACTGCCAGAAGAGGAACCATGGGTTTCTATTTAAGAACAGCTGAAAGTAGTTCAGTGAAGCAGCAGGATTCTTATAATAATTGATAAGAGAAGTTCATAGGCAAAAAGTGGGATGACTTATTTTTTCTTGGTATCCCATCTTCACTTTTGTTTTTAAAAGCCTGTCACATTTCTTGCTTCTACAACAAAAATGCAAGAACTGGTTGGGCTTCTGTTAGACCCCAGCCTGTTCATTACTTTTGGTGATAGTCTGCTTTTTGCATCTCTCTGCTTCTTGATTTCAGCTAAAATTACATGGAATTTTAAGAAAAGAAAAAAAAGTAGATATGAGGAAGACTCCTCTTTTGAGAATTTCCTAGGCAAATCCATATGATTTTTGTAATCTTCCCTATACTTTTGTAGTTATATTCTGGTGAGACAACAGAAAATATATATATTGGTCTCTGCCCCTGTTTCTGAAACAGACCTCCAAAACTCTTGTAATTTCCTAAGTAATAAGAGAATTCAGGATCTTTTTTTTTTCCCCCTAATATTTGGCCTTTAACCCTGGTTCCTGACATAGCATTCCTAAATCCTTTGGAATTTCCAAGGTGATGACAATGTCTTCTGTTTGAATGAGGTGACCAGGGGTGGTTCCAGGATGGGGACTGGTTACCACTGAGTGCAAGCCATGATTAGAAGTGTGGAATTTTCAGCCCTAGCTGTTCATTCTCCAGAGAGGGGAGAAGGGCTGGACACAGCATTAATGATGCCTACATCCTGAAGCCTCCATAAAAATCACAAAGTAGAGGATTCAGAGAGCATCAGGGTTCATGAGCACATGGTGGGGCAGAGAGATGGCATGCCCAGGGAGGCATGGGAGCTCCATGCCCCTTCCTTATACTTTGCCCTACTCATCTCTTTCCTCTGGATGTTCACCTATACTATTTATCATATCCTTTCATAATAAACTGATAAACAGTAAGTAAACTCTTTTCTTGAGTCCTCAGAACCACTCCGGCAAGTTCACAAAACCCAAGAAGGGAGCCGTAGGAATGTCTGACTTAGAGTCTGTCAGTCAGAAACAGAGGTTACAACCCAAACTTGCGATTGGCCTCTGTAGGGAGGGGACAGTCACGTGAGACTCAATTCTTAACCTGTGAGCTCTTACGCCAGCTATCTCCAGGTAGACAGGGTCAGAACTGAGATCAACTGTAGGACATCTAGCTAGTGTCACAGAACTGCTTGGGAGGAAAAACACCACACATCCAGTGACAATAGTGTGAGACTAAGGGAAAGATACATAGGAAGAGAGCTGAGCTTTTTTTTTTTTAATTTTTGATTTTATTTTTTCAGTGTTCCAAGATTCAATGTTTATGTACCATACCCAGTGCTCCAAGCAATACGTGCCCTCCTTAATGCCCACCACCAGGCTCGCCCATCCCCTTATACCTTCCTCTCTTCCGAAACTCTCCTGTTGTTTCTCAGAGTCCACAGTCTCTCATGCTTCATCTCCCCCTCTGATTGACCCCAATTCACTTTTCCTTTTCTTCTCCTAATGTCCTCCATGTTATTCCTTATGCTCCACAAGTAAGTGAAACCATATAATAATGAACTGAGCTTTTCTTTATAATTCCCAAAGCCCTACTAGGTACATATAACATGAGTCTGGATTTCAGCCATTACTTCAATATGTACATTTTAATTGCCTAAATAACTTCTCAAGTGGTTAGTATTAACCTACTGAAGTTAGAGCTACATTCTCAAGCTTGCTACAGAATTAACAGAACTACTTGTTTTTTCTGTAAAGTTATATTACTAAGGTTCTTCATTATGATCAGCAAAATCATTTTGAATTTTAGAACTATCTGGAATGGGACACCTGGGTGGCACAGTTAAGTGGTCTCCTTTGGCTCAGGTCATGATCCTAGGGTCCTGGGATTGGGTCTCGCATCAGGCCCCTGGGGCAGCAGGGTGTCTGCTTCTCCTCCTGCTCCTCCCCCACTCATGCTCTCTCTTGTTCCCTTTCAAATAAATAAAATCTTAGGGGAAAAAAAAGGATGTCTTAGAACTATCTGGAATAAAAACCTAGCACCAATCAAGGAAAGGGACAGACTTAAAACCTGTCCAATAAGATACACATTTTTTAAAGAAGGATGGTAGTCATATTTTTTGTAGGGACCACTTAATAATCATGGACAAGTTCAGAACTCCAGCATGAACTGGAGTTATATTGGAATTTCTACTGTAAACTGCTGCTTCAGAGTCTTCGGTCACTGGTTCAGTGCAAATCTGGTAAAGAGAACTCAGTTTAACTTTAAGTCCAATTCGCATAAGGCATTTGCCATAATATCACCCTGAATACTCTTGAAGGGCTTCTTGCATTTATCACATTGTATTCACATTGGTAACCATAACTTTTTAGACGTTGTATGGTTATAATGATAAAAAAAAATATTTGTTTAAGATGTTCCAGAGACTAACTTCTTGCAGTTATGTGGCCTAAGGTGCCATTAAATTAAATGGTGGCTTGGCGTGGTAAATTGTGTCTGGGCTGGGAGAATGGGAAAGACAGTAATTTTGTTCAGTCCTGATCCGCAGCCCTCTGGGAGGAGTGGCCAGGAAGCAACAGGAAAGAAGAAACTGTGGCTATGAGAGCACGTCCCCTGCTCACACCAGACTTTCCATCCTTTCATCTTCTTTGCTCTGTTGTTCATTCCCCTTCACATTGTGAGGTGCATGAGGAAAGAAACTATTACATCTCTAGAACATAGTACTGAATCAGCCTATAAAAAAATTAATGTAATTACTATGCTGATTTCCAGATGTTAGCTTAATGCCAGCCTATTTAAACTTCTAAAGATGAAGATTAAAACAAACATCCTGAGTAAACACCCACGTAAAGACATATCAGTGAATTGAGTGGTAATCTGAGGCAATGGCAGAAATCTCCAGATAGGTCATTTTAGAAACTGACTCTCTCCATCACTGGTTGGGATAAACAGAGTTTCCTCTGGTGCCTTTCAGTTTTCCTTTTTTTCTGGTCTTTGGCCTCTTGCCAGGTGTGCCTCTCCCTGTCTACTCTCCTCCCATTCTCTTGACTTCACTGCTGTGCTTCACTAGACCTCCCCCCAGGGCTGGTTTCTTACTCAGAGTTTTAAAATACAGGTTCAAAAATATCTTCTTTCCTCTCTCCTACCTCCCCTAGACCCCACATGGGGCCACAGGCCTGGGAGAGACTTACAGCAACTAGTTCTATAGCCTAGAACAGGTTCCTGACACAGGCAAAGCACTGCTTTCCTAACTTATAAAATTTTGGACGATAATACTTATTTTCTTGGACTGAAGGAATAATGGAGATAACTTACATACATAGTGTCTAGCACATTATAGAGTTTTGATAAAAGGTATTGTTATAACTGTAGGTCTTTTGCTATATGTAGTTTTCTAAGCTTTTCTGACTGTGAAATTTTCTGTTTCTTAGAGGGACTTGATTTTATTTTTTTCCTCATAAAGTTTTTGTTAAATTCCTGGATTCCTAGAAAGTAAGATGGACAAGAACCCAAAGACTAGTTACAGTTCACCATCTCTTAGTCTAGATGATTTTGTTCTAAAAATCTTAAGAAGGTAAATTCACCACTCCCCTGTGAATTTTGTGGGTTTTCCTTTATGCATTTGTAGGGTTCAAACTGTTAGCTTCCAGATAACATTGAGGAAATATAGCTGAGACTCAACATCTAGAACTTTTATAGCCTGAGGTTTAGTTGAAATTTTATTCCTAAATTAATTATATCTATTGTAGTTAAATTTTAAAAAAAAAGCCCCGATAATACAATTTTTTGAGAAGTAAATGAAATTAGCTTTTCCAATACTTAAAACAAATCCAAAGTTAAATTGGAATTCAGTTCCAACTGAATAAAATCTAGTATTGGCCACATTGTTATATTTAAGCAATATTACCCTGGATGGCCATTTAAATAAAGTGTAAAAATGAAATACGTGATATGATTCTCATAAAAGTTTCAAAAACGTGTGACTATTAGGATTGATGAATAAAGCTATTCATGTATCCTTATTTATTATTAAGGTATATAATTATCTTTAAACCTATTAATGATTATTTTTCAATGCATATTTCACAGTCAACAGTTTCTAGGAGGTGAATTGTTGGCTATTACTGGGCCAGAGGAAAGAGGATTTACACCAGATTCAGTGTTAGAGTCATACATTTTGAATTACACTCTCCAGAGATACCCCCCAAGGATTTCGAGTTTAGGTGCCAATTAAGAAGTTTTTCTTGCACTGATTCTTGGAGGACTTATTTTATTGTTTTAACTATTTAAAATTTAGATAGAATATCTCCTCTGACCATTTGTGGTCATTTTCTCTCCTTTCTTTTCCCCTTTATTATTACTAGAGTTGTTTGTGTTTACTATTTTTATGCTCCTTGTGACACTTTTCTAAGCAACATACATTTGTCTGTATTTCCCTTGGACTTCTCAGGACGGGCATTAGTGAGGACAGCTGCATCAGGCCCTTCCAGCTTCCAGGGAAGCACTCTATTTAGATTCACTGAGGGGTACAAGGAATGTTAACAGAAATTCAGATAGTGAGCAATTGTACATTTTGCCTATCCATGCATTTCTCACTTCCCGCTGAATTCACACAATTTATGCTTCTTTGTGATTTATTCATTCATTCTATTTGCTTTATTACTGTAAAATAGAAGAGTGAGATTTGAGGTTCTGAAATGGCTTATGATGCTGCAACTGAAAAAAGTTAACTTAGTCATGGCTCATTATTCTTCTAGATGTTTATAAAAAAGACACTGAGCTATATACATACTGAGATATATATATCCCAAGCTACATATGGGATTTTGCATGCTTACCTTGTCTGACAGCTAGTGTGGTGGTATAGACCAAGAAAAGAAGGATGTAATTGAGGAAACTCTGGAAGACTGGTGTGTTGGCATGGAAATCTTCTGACAGGTACTTGCTGGTCAGGCCAATTCCACAAATAAGAAGGGATAACACCTGGCCCAGAGCCACAGAGATTAACATCTCCCTGAAAAGTAAAGAGAAACAACAAACATCAGCAAGAAGTCCATTAAAACAATAACAGTTACAGTTTATTGAGCATTTCTGCCATTCACTAGGCTAAATATAATAAATAGTATTTTTTTTTCATCCATTACAGTATCCTACAAAAGAGGTACAATTTTTAGTGAGGTTTTACAGAGGGGGGAAAATACTGAAAGTTTAGAGGGGTTAAGGAATTTGCTCACTGTCACATAACTAGAGAGTGGCAAAGCTGGGATTTCAGACTGAATCTCTCCAAGTGATCCTGGCTTCTAACCAAGACACTCTGGAGCCTGTGGGGGAAAATTAACACCATCCCAATGCCCACTATTGCATCCACTAAGTGCTGGGAAACCTGAGAGAACATTTGCTACACTGACAAAGAGGCATCACAATGTAACCTTATCCTCAGGTTCTCATACCAATAAAGAGAGACTCTTTTGTTTATAGAGTAAAATCTTGGATCCAGGAACACCTGAAAATCCAGAAGGACCATCTCCTTTCCATTCCCAGATTTTGGATCTTTGCTTGGGATCTTTGCATGCTCTAGCAAGCACTAATATGCTGTAGTCTCTTCTCTCCTTATACAAGTTACAATTGCTTGCATATTAATATTGTTATTCATGAAGGAAATTTAGTTACCAAGGTGATATAATAAAACATTTCACAGTCTGTAAATATTTTCTGTGGTTTTTTCATAGGCATTGTAGACCACCTGTAGTAGGGACTAAAGGCAAGAGTAAAGCGGTTCACCTTGCATAGAAATAAAGTGCCCATATGGGTTTTATGATCATATAAACCTGCATCACTTGACCAGGATAAGTCCCTGGAAATACCAAGCAGGCTCCTGCCCCTGTGGAGCAGTACCAGCCCATGCCACGTGGAGCAGAGATGAGCCATCCCCAGAGACAGCTGCCCAACTGGAGGATTGCGAGAAACAATCAATGGCTGTTTTAGGGTATGAAATTTGCAGTGGTTAGTTACAGAACAACAGATAACTGAAAACAAGGCCCCAAATGCCTTCCCTCCACTCTTATTACCTCTGAAGCCTTACCTCCTGTTTCCCCATGAAGACAGAGTTCCAGTCCTACAGAGCTACTTACACGTCAGCCATGAGTCATAGTCTTCTTTGCTGACGTTACTGTGTTATTTTTGTTTCTAGAATGTTCATCCTGCCTTTATCAGTCTGACTCCTGTTCATCTTTTAAGATTTGGCTTATGTTACCTCTTTTAAGAAGTCTTACCTGTCCTTCCTTTCCTGGGATGTTTCTCCTTTATTTCTACATCATTGTATTATAATTACTGATTTTACCCCCTCTTTCCCTCTGCCAGACTGTGAATTCTGTATGATGCTCTTCACCATATCTATAGCTGGGCAGTACCATTCAGAAGAAGTGGAAAATGAAGGGATTCAAAGACAGTGCAGAGATAGGCCTAGGCAAACCTGAACAGTTTTACTGAACTGAAAGGTGATAGAAAAGAAAGGCAGAGGTAAAGAGAAGTACCAGAATTGTTTCAAATGTTTTTAAGCCAGCCTAAAAGAAGTATGATAGCCACTAACAAAAATTATGGTGAGTTGGTTTTAGTGCAAAGATAACAAATATTTTTGGTATATTGGATTTGAGCCACCAGATGAACTTCCAAATGATCCAGCAACATTAGAAACAAGAGATAACAGTTGGACAGGGAGGTCAGCCAGGAGATATATATGCAGAAGTTATACAGCTAAGAGTGATGGCTAAAGTACTAGAAATGGATGCTATCACCAAGGAAAGGAGAACGGAAGAGAGAATAAGAGGGGCTAGGAAAAGTCCTTGAGGAATCCCCAGATTGGGGTTAGGGAAGAAAAAAGAGGCACGTCATTGGATTCAGGAGTAGTTAGAAGGCTAAGGAAAAATCAGGATAGTTCTGGCTCTGAGAGAAACCAAGGAAGCAGAGACTTTCATGGAGGAGGTAGTCATAATACTGAAAGTTGCTTAGAGGTTAGAGAGAAGGAGGACTGATGGAAGATAATTTGTAGTCACTGCTAGCCTTTGAAAAGACCAGTTTGGGCAGAGTGGAGAGCAATATGGGTATCATGGAAACCAAAGGGACAGAGAATTTACAGAGGGAATAGCTAGCTGTGACTAAGTGGACAGGAAGTGGTAAGATACAAAAGTGCTGACTGAAGAATTTTGAAGAATTCAAATAATTCTTTGAAGGAGTTTGAGCTAGTAACCACAAAACACAATAATTATGATAATAGTTAAAATAATAAGGTATAAAATGATTTAACATTTTAATTTAGCATGGATTCATGATTTTCCTCTCACTGGGTCACTCTTGAGTACTTGATAATAACTTACATCCTTAAGTGGAAGAGAAATGGGGAAAGTTACAACTAATCTAAACTTGGTTGCTCCCAGTGCTGAGTACATCCACTGGAGAATATTGGGTATGGAGTATGTTTCCTTGGGAAAAGAACATTAAAAACTGCCATGATGTGATAATTCCCACAGCTGCTTGAGTTACAACCATGGTATTCAAAACCTCGGCAATATCCTGTGCGCTTCCTGAACAAAATCAAGCCACCAAAAATGACTTGTTACTTATGTAAGAAAATAAAATTTTAGTCCTTCTGATGTATATGTACCAATATACTATAAAACAACCATCTACATGTCAGGCACTGTATGTGCAAAGATGAGTAAGGCACAGTCTTTGTCATTGGGGGGCTACTAACCAAGATTTTAGGGTTGAGTTGATAACTTACTACAAAATGAGGCCAGTTAAGGAGAAATAACAACAATAATTCATATTTAATAAGTTCTCACCCTGTGCCAAGTCCTGGGCTTAGCTTTATATATACTATCTTATTTAATCCTCAAAACAACTGAATGAGGCAAGTACTACTTTTGTATTTATTTCTCATAGAAATGTGTTGACACTGAGAACATTCTGAAAGCTTATGGTGTAATGAATTCACTTACTAGATATTAATCCACTTTTTAGAGTTTTTAAAATACAGTATTGATTACATTAGCATTTGAATTAATGACTTTTTAAATTCAAAGAACAGAATGATAACTGGAAGGCCAAAATATTTAGAAATCTATTTTCTAATGGACTATTACACCTCCATCAGAAAGAACGAATACCCAACTTTTGCAGCAACATGGACAGGATTGGAGGAGATTTTGCTGAGTGAAATAAGCCAAGCAGAGAAAGTCAAGTATCATATGGTTTCACTTACTTGTAGAGCATAAGGAGTAACATGGAGGACAGTGCAAGAAGGAAAGGAAGTGGGAACTGGGGTAAATTAGAGAGGGAGATGAAGCATGAGAGACTTTGGACTCTGAGAAACAAACTGAGGGTTCTGGAAGGGAGGGGGTGGGGGGATGGGTGAGCCTGGTGAAGGGTATTAAGGAGGGCACGAATTGCATGGAGCACTGGGTGTGGGGAATAAACAATGAATCTTAGAACACTGAAAAAATAAAATAAATTATTAAAAAAAAAGAGCTGTAAAAAAAAGAAAAGAAATGTTTTCTAAATATTTTATACCCATCTACTGTATATATCATTATACATTTACAGTATACATTTTTACTAATTTACACTATATAAATGTATAAATAAATATATAGATATTTAGATGTTTCATAGGTACACATATATACGCTATAAATCAAATAAATAAAAATTATCTCAAAAAGCACTTTTATTATCTAATAAATGTCAGATATTATACTAGACACAGAATAATATGATGAATAAGCATCTTAAGGAACTCAGTTTCAAGTAGGAATAGGGCTGGCTACACAATTGCAGGACCTAGTGAAAATGAAAATGTGGGGTCCTTTGTTAAAAAAGCAGGGACAAATGTGATTATAGATACACACAAAGGTCTCTCCCTCTCAACTTGTCTGTTTTTTTTTTCCTTGTTACTCTTTCACCCCTTTGACCCATTTTTCCCGACTCCCAATGCCCACAGCTCTGACAATGACCAATCTGTTCTATTTATCTGTATGCTTTTTTTTAAGAAGACAAAAAATTACACATATAAGAGAGATCATGCAGTATTTGTCTGACTTATTTCACTTAGTATAATGCCCTTAAGATCCATCTATGTGTTGCAAATAGCAAGAATTTGTTCTTTTCGTGGTTGAATGATATGGTACACACCACCATATACACACCACAATTTCTGTAGCCACTCATCAGTTGATGGATTATGGTTGTTTCTGTATCTTGGCCATTGTAAATAACACTGCAATGAACATGAACATGTTCAATGAACATGAACAATCTTTTCTGGTTAATGTTTTTCTTTTCTTTTCTTTTTTTTTTTTTTTAAAGATTTTATTTATTTGACAGAGAGAAACACAGTCAGAGAGGGAACACAAGCAGGGGGAGTGAGAGAGGGAGAAGCAGGATTCCCGCCGAGCAAGGAGCCTGATGTGGGACTTGATCCCGGGTCTCCAGGATCATGACCTGAGCTGAAGGCAATCGCTTAACCAACTGAGCCACCCAGGTGCCCCAATGTTTTTATTTTCTTCAGATAAATACCCAAAAGTGGAATTGCTGGATCATATGGGAGTTCTATTTTTAATTTTTTTTAAAACCTCCATACTGCTTTCCATAGTGGTTGCACCAATTTACCTTCCAACCAACAGTGTGCAAGGGTTTCCTCTTTTCCATGTCTTTGCCAACACTTATTTCTTTTTTTTTTTAATAATTACTATTCTAACAGGTGTGAGATGATATCTCATTGTGGTTTTGATTTGCATTTCCCTGATAATTAATGATGCTGAACATCTTTACGTGCACCTGCTGGACATCTTTATGCCTTTGGGAAAATGTCTATTTTGATCCTCTATCCTTTTTTAAACTGTATTGTTTGTATTTCTGCCATTGAGGCTTTTTGTTGTTGTTGTTGTTTTGGCATTGAGTTTTATGAGTTCTTGATATATTTTGGATATTAGCCCCTTATCAGATACACAATTTGCAAATATTTTCTCCCATTCAGTAGGTTGTTTTCCATTTTGTTGATAGTTTTCTTTGCTATGCAGAAGCTTTCTAGTATGATACAGTCTCACTTTTTTTTTTTTTTTTTTTTTTTTTGCTTTTGCTGCTTCTGTTTCTGGTGTCAGATTGAAAAAAATCATCACCAAGACCCGTGTCAAGGAGTTAATTTCTTATGTTTTCTTCTAGGAGTTTTATGGTTTCAGGTTTTATGATCACATTTTTAATGGATTTTCAATTAATTTTTGTATATGATAGTGGTCAACTTTTATTTTTTTGCACATGGCTGTCCAATTTTTCCAATCTCTTCCCATTTATTGAAGAGATTGTCCTTTCCCCATTGTATATTCTTGGCTCCTTTTTTTGTAAATTAATTGACCATATATGCATTGGTTTATTCTGAGCTTTCTATTCTGTTCCACTGATCTATGTATTTGTCTTTATGCCAACACTATACTATGTTAATTACTATAGCTTTGTAATAAAGTTTAGAATCAGGAAGCATGATGCCTCAGCTTTATTCTTTCTCAAGATTGCTTTGGCTATTGCTTTTTGTTTTTATTTTTGTTTTTTGTGGCTCCATACAAATTTTATAATTAATTGTTCTTTTTCTTTGAAAACTGTCATTGGAATTTTATAGGGAATGCACCAAATCTGTAGATTGCCTTGGATAGTATGAACATTTTAAAAATACTGTCTCTTTCAATCCAGAGCACAAAATGTCTTTCCATTTATTTGTGTCTTCTTTGATTTCATTCATGTCTTATAGTTTTCAATACAGTTCTTTTACCTCCTTGGTTAAGTTT
Organism: Spilogale gracilis; assembly: GCA_004023965.1. Classification (NCBI taxonomy): domain Eukaryota; kingdom Metazoa; phylum Chordata; class Mammalia; order Carnivora; family Mephitidae; genus Spilogale; species Spilogale gracilis. Next base: position 120,026 of record PITA01001853.1, on the reverse strand, counting down.
ATTCCTAAGAATTTTACTGTTTTTGATGCAATTGTTAATGAGATTATTTTCTTTATTCTCTTTCTGATAGTTTGTTATTAATATAAAGAAATGCAACAGATTTTTGTGTACTGATTTTGTAAAAGCCTGCAATTTTACTGAATTCATTTATTAATTTTAACGGTTTTGAGGTACTTTTTAGTGTTTTCTATATATAGTATCTTGTCATCTGCAAATAGTGACAGTTCTACTTCTTCTCTAACTCAGATTCATTTGATTTCTTCTCTTGCCTAATTACTTTGGCTAGGACTTCCAATACTGTGTTGAATGAAAGTGGCAAGAGTAAGCATCCTTGTCCTGCTTGTCATCTTAGAAGAAATGCTTCTACCTTTCCACCACTTAGTATGATGTTAGCTGTGGGCTTGCCACATATGGCTTTTCTTATGTTGAGGAAACCCACTTTGTCGAGAGTTTTTATCATAAAAGGATGCTGAATTTTGCCTAATGTATTTTCTGCATCTACTAAGATGAGATGATTCTTCTCCTTCATTTGGTTAACTGATCTAATCAATTAATTAGATCAAACTGACTGATTTGCAGATGTTGAGCCATCCCTGAATCCCTGGAATAAATCCCACTTGATCATGATGTATGATCCTTTTAATGTACACTTAAATTTGGTTTGCTAACATTTTGTTGAGCATTTCTGCATCTATGTTATTAGGGATATTGGCCCGTATTTTTTTTCTTTGATAGTCTTGTCTGGTTTGATATGAAGAAAATGCTGGCCTCATAAAATGAGTTTGGAAGAGTTCCCATCTCTTTTATTTTTTGGAAGAGCTTGAGCAAGGATTGGTTTAATTCTTCTTTGAATGTTTGATTCAATTTACCAGTGAGGCCATCTGGTCCTGGACTTTTGTTTATTTCAAGGTTTTTGATTACTGATTCAATCTCCTTACTAGTAACTGGCCTGTTCAGATTTTCTATTTCATCTCGATTCAGTCTTGACAGGTTGTATGTTTCCAGGAATTTGTCCAGTTTTCTAATTTGTCCAATCTGTTGGCATATAATTGTTCACAGCAGTCTCTTATGGGCCTTTGTATTTCTGTGGTATCTGTTGTAAAATCTCTTTCATGTCTAATTTTATTTATTTAAGTTCTCTGTCCTTTTTCCTTCATGAGTATAACTGAAGGCTTGTCAATTTTGTTTCTCTTCTCAAAGAGCCATCTTTTAGTTTCATTAATTTTTCTATTGCCTTTTCAGTCTCTATTTCCTTTATTTCTGTTCTAATCTTTATTCCCTTCCTTTCCTTCCTTTATTTCCTTCAAATTTGCTTATTCTTTTTCTGGTTATTGAAGTGTAAAGTTAGGTTGTTTGTATGAAAGTTCTCTTTTTTGAAATATTTTTGAAAAGTTTTTTTTTTAAGATTTTTTAATTTTATTTGACAGAGAGAGCGAACACAAGTAGGCAGAGGAAGGCAGAGAGAGAGGAGGAAGCAGGCTCCCTGCTGAGCAGAGAACCTGATGTGGGCCTCGATCCCAGGACCCTGAGATCAGGACCTGAGCCGAAGGCAGAGGCTTTAACCCACTGAACCACCCAGGCACCCTGAAAAGTTTTATGAGGTAGGCATTTGTTGCCAATGAACTTCCTTCTTAGAACAACTTTTTTTTTTTTTTTTAAGATTTTTATTTATTTGACAGAGAGAAACACAGTCAGAGAGGGAACACAAGCAGGGGGAGTGAGAGAGGGAGAAGCAGGCCCCCCGCCGAGCAGGGAGCCCGATGTGGGACTCGATCCCGGGTCCCGGGGATCATGACCTGAGCCGAAGGCAGTCGCCCAACCAACTGAGCCACTCAGGCGCCCCTTCTTAGAACAACTTTTGCTGTATCCCACAAACTTTGGGATGTATGTTTCTGTTTTCATTTGCTTCAAGGTATTTTTTACTTCTCTTTCTATTTTTCCATTGGCCCACCGGTTGTTCAGGAGTATCTTGTTTAATTTCCACATATTTGTGCATTTTCCAGTTTTCTTCACATAAATAATGTCTAGTTTCATACTACCATGGTCAGAAAAGATACTTGATATTATTGCAATCCTCTTAAATTTATTAAGACTTGTTTTGTGGTCTAACATATCATCTATCCTGGAAAATGTTCTTATTGCACTGGAGAGCAAGGTGTATTCTGTCACTTTTGGACGGAATGTTCCATACATATAATTGTTAGGTCCATCTGATCTAATATGTTGCATAAGATGAATATTTCCTTATTGATTTTCTCTCTGGATAATCTATGCAGAGAGATGTAAGGGTGGTAATAAAATCCCCTACTATTATTGTACTATTGTCTATTTCCCCCATTAGGTCTATTAATATTTGTTTTATATATTCAGGTACTCCTATTTTGAGTACATAAATATTTATTTACAAATGCTATATCCTCTTATTGAATTGAACACTTTATTATTATGTCATGCACATGTTGGGGTCTTACTAGAGTCTTGCCTGATATAGGTATAGTTACTTTAGTTTTTTTGTGGTTTCCATTTTTGCATGGAATATCTTTTTCTATCTCTTCACTTTCGTTCTGTGTGTGTCCTTATATCTAAAGTGAGTCCTTTGTAGGCAACATAAAAATGGGTCTTGTTTTTTCATCTTATCAGTCACACAATGTCTTTTGATTGGAGCATTTAGTCTATTTACATTAAAGTAATTATTTAATGTAATTATTCTTTTTAAGATTTTATTTATTTATTTGACACAGAGAGAGAGAGAGAGAGAGCACACATGCACAAGTAAACAGAGTGGCAGGCAGAGGGAAAGGGAGAAGCAGGCTCCCCACTGATTAGAGTGCCCAACACAGGGTCCAACCCAGAACCCTGGGATTATGACCTGAGCTGAAGGCAAACACTTAACCAACTGAGCCACCCAGGTGCTCCTTAAGTAATTATTGTTAGGTATGTTCTTATTGCCATTTTGTTAGTTCTTTATTGGCTGTTTTTGCAGTTTTGTGTTTCTTTCTTCTTCTCTTGCTCTTTTCCTTTATGGTTTGATAACTTTCTGTGTATGCTTATATTATTTTTTCTTTATCTTTTGTATATTTACTATAGGTTTTTGCTTTGTGGTTATCATTAGGCTTACATAAAACAGCTTATAATAGACATTACTATTTTATAGAGAATTAAATTTGTATCGATAAGTAAATTGATGCTTTGAGGGGTTAAACAAGCAGTTCAAGATCACAGAGCTAGTATGGAGCTTCAGAGTTGGATGGAAACTAGTTTATATGACTCCATATCCCAATCTCTTAATTACTCTATACCACCATTAGGCTGCAAAAAAAATCTCAAAAAACAAAAAACAAAAAAACAGTCTTTGTCCTCACAAAAAGCACAGAGCACAGTGCTAAAAACCTCAGTTGCTGGATTCTAGAAGTATTCTAGAGACTAAAGGGGAAAAAAGCCAGCCAGAATGACTGAAGAAAATTCTTCCACCAAAACTGTGTATTATACCTTTTAACAGGAGGTCAACACAGGCTTATTCTAGTTTCTTCAGTCAAACAAAACAGCAAATCTGCAGTAATTGATTTCTGCTTTTAATTAGTGACCATGTCATTTAACTGCTTTGATATGATTTGATACAAAGTGAAAATTATTGTTTTCTCTGTCAAACTAATAAACATGACTTGTAAAACATGGAGGAATGGAAGGAGCCCTTTATGAGATTAGTTCATGAGTTCTTTCCCAACTACAGAAAGCTAGATTCTGTAGCTATTGTAGTCTACACATTGGAGCTAAATTACTAGACTCATCAAAGCAAAATAAGTAAATAAATAAAAATATAAATAAACCTAAATGTCAACCTAGATAGTAACCTCTGCTAGTTCTGCCTCCTCACCCCTGCCGTCTTTGTCTCAATTCTCTTTTGTGGTCTATAAGCACTGCACTAATCCTTTTGGTGATTTGTTTCACACAATGTCGTCCCCAACACTCTCTTTTTTAGTTCACTTGTTATTGCTTTGTCACTCTGAACTAAGTTTTTTTTTGTTTGTTTGTTTGTTTCTTTTTGCATATGTACTCACTACAATAGATCTGTGGTTCCTTTCACCTAACTCTTCATAATCTGAAGACCCATCTTCTCCAGAAAACCTCGTTTTGGCTACTCCTTTCTCCCCAAGGCTGAGTTAAGTGCCCTCATTTTTATGCTCCTCTCTCTATTTGTACTCACCAAATTGTGTGACTCATAGCTCTGAAAAGAAGGGAATGTATTCTATTAATTTCTATGTTTCTGGTGCCTTCAGGATGGCTGGACTAAAAGGAAATAGATGCTCAATAAGTACAGAATGAATGAATAAGCATGTTTATGAGCGGACAGATATTTATAAATTGAAAAGGGCAAAGTCTTAGAAGATTTGAAAGATGGCTGCTTATCTTACTTAAAAAAACTACTAGCTTTGAAAGACAAAACCCACCTTGTTTTTACTGTATTCTACCTTCCAGTTAGACACTGAGTTAATAAGTTATATTCTGTTGCCTTTCTGAACAAGCCTGGTAAGGTGCTACCTTGCAAAAATGGTGCTAAATATGGTGCTGGGTGGAATTCTGCACAGAGAGCTGCTGGTTATTCATGCAATATACAGAATAACACACCAGATGCATTCTAACATAGGAACCATAGGTCCTATAATTTTAGTAGCAGAAACTGAGAAGAGACTATGATACATACTTTCATCGTCTTTGTTTATGCATTTAAAAGGACATCCTATCCACTTTAAATTCAGAATGACTAGACAATGAAAAATGCATGAGTCTCAGGAAAAATAGTGCTGCTTGGAGCTGAATACCTATTATAATACAGCTTATATTCATAAAGACTGACATAACCATTACCACAAGCACTTTATTCTGTTAAAGAAATAGACTTTAGAACCTTGTGAATAAACCTGTTACAAATTAGATATTCAAAATAATAAGATTTAAAATAAAACATGAATTGAATCTTGTTTTCTACTCTCAGCTATAAGACTACATTCTTTTAAAAGGTTATGAAAAATTTTAACATAGTGTTATATAATCATATTGCTTTGTAATTCTTTGGCATGAGAGTGAAACAATTATGTTATCATCTTGAATCAGAACACATCAACCTTTCTGTAGAGACATCTTCATTCTGATAACTATTCTCAGGCAAGCCATGATAGATTTGGGTCAGCATATGAATTCAGATATACATAGACAGAGAACACTTAAGTAAATTCCTTTGATTAAAAACAACTTCACTTGAACATGGGAGAAACATGTACTCTACTATGCTCTTTGAAAAGATTCATGTTTTCAAAGTTAGGACACTGGATTCTTGGAGCTCTTTGCTGAAAGGTTTTTTTTTTTTTAATTTTTTAAATATATATTTTTAAGGATTTTATGTATTTATTTGACAGAGAGAGAGAGAGATCACAAGTAGGCAGAGAGGCAGGCAGAGAGAGAGGAGGAAGCAAGCTCCCCGCTGAGCAAAGAGCCCGATGCGGGCCTCGATCCCAGGACCCTGAGATCATGACCTGAGCTGAAGGCAGAGGCTTAACCCACTGAGCCACCCAGGCACCTGTTTTTGTTTTTTTTTTAATTACATTTAAGTATTAATTATATTTTTAGGTAAGAAGATAACTAGGCAAGAAGCAAATACACATATCCACAAATTTAACATTAATTGGAGTGTCTTTGCTTCAAATTCTGTATTCACGGAGTTTAATCTATTCTCTTATTTGGTGGTATCAGATTTTTGTTTTGTTTTGTTTTTTTTAGAGGTAACCAAGTAAGCCACAAAAAGCCCTCCTAAACAGTATTTCAGTGAATCTATGATGTACTAAGTGTAGGAGATATTTGAAACTCTAATGTGAGAGGATGGGTCACAACTGTGCATGTAAATTGTATGTCATATAGCTAAAAAAGTGGCACAGAAGAGTGTAAAAGCACCAAATAGGGATTTGGAAGCTTCTGGCTCTTGAGTTCCACTAATTAAGCTCCATAATCTTGGACACCTTCTACATTGGGGTTCGCTTCCTTCCTATACAGAGTGAGTAGTGAGTGGCTAAGATACCTCTTATGCTCTCCCCTCAAATCCTCTTGGTCTTACCTATCTCCAAGGTCTCTGGTCACTTATTCTAGCTCCAGAATTAGGGCTCCACCAATTGTGCACAGACTACAACCAACATTATGTGGGCCAAACCCAGTGGTGCAATGCCTCATGCCCATTCTGTACACCTTGTACCTTTGGCCTTGGGGCTTTCACCTTGATGCTGAGGACCAGACCTTGTGAGGATCTGCTTAGTGTCTATTCATTAGCAACCAGGAAGTGCAGGAGAATCACTGCACCTCACCACTAGAGAAACCACAGCAGACAACTACATCCCTCTTTCCTCCTCCCTTAGACAGACTCTCCTCAGAAGCAGTCACTTCTTCAGGTTCTCTGAAGAGGTCCTGCCTCTCTAGATTCTCTGTTGGGTACTCCTTGTATTGTTTCTCCCACCATCTGGTCCTTATACCTGTTCCCTGGGATTACAAACTTTGAAAAAAAAAAAAAAGTAGCAGCACATAAACCTCTGCTTTCTGGGTAACTCAGGTTAAGATAATTAGCTTTATATTTCCTTCTAGTCCATGATTCTGAGTTACTCTTAGAAGATGCTGGTGTATAATCATCAACTCTTGAAATTGGTATCTTTGATCATAAAGTCCATTCTTTTTGTGTATTTCATTAAACTCTTCCTGTAGCTGAGTTACCAACAATGTTTGCTCATTCATTATGTGCAAACTCTGTGAGTTATGGGATTAGTCACTGAGAAATAAATCAGTCAGTAGCATTTGCCAAAGAATGCTAAGTGCAGGTTATGAGAAAGAAATGTTTGGCCCCTGCTTCCCAGAAGCTTAGACAGACATGGAACATAAATAAGTGAAACCTTCAATAGAGAACATAAAAATATCTATATACTCAAGTAGGTTTATATAAAACTGCTTCAAGTTATTGGGATCATTTTAACCTTAAAACGAGACAAGCAAATCTGGAAGGGTTTCATGGAGAATATAGTTTTGAGTCTTTTTATTTGTTTGTTTTAAATAATGGAAGAGATGTAATTTGGTATTGAGAAATTGGCATGCCATCCCAGGTACCAGAATGTTGTGCTGTCTCAGAAGCAGAGACTGACACATGGAATCACTTTGCCGATAAGCGGGAATCATAATAGCAGAGATGGATAAGAATGGATAAGCAGCAGAGGAACCTACAGCATGGGATGGAGTTAATTCAGTAGTTGTTCTTTGGAATTTCTGAGCAAGAGAAATGAAATAAGCTCTTGCTAAAATGTCCCCAAATTTCTCTGCTGGTTCCCTTAAAACCAGATTTTGCTTTTATTATGGGGAAAAAATTTCAGTAAGAGGCAAGATCGAGGAACCAGATCTCTTTGTGGAAGTGTGACATCCTGAAAGTCCACTAGCTTCATAATACATCTACACCTGACCTGGGCATGCTAGACACACCTTTCATCCTGACCTTGCAAAGCTACAGTCATGTAATATTTGCTTCTTCAAATCATCAGCATGGTTTCCCATGCATCTTTCACTAACTACTATGCCAACAGAAGAATCTGTTCTAGTCTGTTGCCACTTGTTTTTCTTGTGTTTCATAGCTATCTCTACAGTGATAGGAAGAAGAATTTCTCCAGGAGTATAAAGATATTGATCATTTATTTACTAATAAATACCAATTGAGGCTAATTAAACAATTATTACATTTAGTGGAATTTTTAAGAGTAATGAATTGATGATTTTAACAAAAACCCCCACCAAAACTTCAAAAGTTATATGTACATTGTGGTTTAGTTTTTATTTGTTTGCTTACATCGTGTTGGGTACTATCTTAAGGCATAAGGTACACTTAGAGTGAAGCCCATCTTTAATAAATAAAGAAGCAAGCTCATATTTGAAATTATCATATTTACATTACAAATTTTGGTTGATATTTTTATTTCATTTGATTAGATTTCAGTGTGGTTATTTTGCAATGTGACTATCAAAGAAAGGTTAGAAAGAAGTTTCAGTTGAGTAAATTTTTTTTCTTGTTATTTATTTCTGGCACCTTTTGGCATTATCTTTGACTCTTAGGTTTTGTGTAGGAATTAGTTTGTGAAATTTAGTTACTGAATAATATAATCACTAAATCCTTTAACTAGATCCACATAAACTGAGCGAAGTCAGAGGGCTACTGCGAAACCCCTCTGAAAGCAGAACATCTACTCTTTTGTCAAAGAATCTCAAAGCTTAAGTGAATTGCTGTTTAAAGAAGTAGTCATGGGGCACCTGGGTGGCTCAGTCGGTTAAACACCTGCCTGTGGCTCAAGTCAGGATCCCAGAGATGGAGCCCCACCCCCCGCGAAATCAGGGTCTCCTTCTGCCCCTCACCCCACTCTTATGCTATCTCCCAAATAAATAAATAAATAAAATCTTTAAAAAAAATATAAAGGAGCCAGTCACAAAAGACAACATATTACATGAGCCCTTCCATATGAAATGTCTAGAATAGGCAAATCCACAGAGACAGGAAATAGAGAGCTGGTTGCTTAGGGCTGGGAGGATGGGGAGATAGGGAGGTTTTAGATAAAGAGTACGGAGTTTCATTTTGAGGTGATGAAATGTCCTACAACTGTGCTGTTAGTTGCATATCTCTGTATATAAATGTTTTGTCTTGTTTTGGTTTTTTTTGATATACTAAAAACCATTGAATTGTACACTTTAAATAAATGGATTGTATGGTATGTGAATTACATCTCAGTAAAGCTGTTATTAAAAAGAAAGAGAAAGAAAGAAAGGAAAGGAGTAAAAATAGATAAGAAAAAGATAAAAATAAAATTACACACTAGGTAAGAGAAAAAATTAAACATTTCATCTATAAATTGTGTCAAGATCAATTTATACATTAAAAATTAGTCAAACTTAATAGCTTTCTTATATTTTTCTATATATGAAATACAGATGTTCCTTTTAAATATAACATGGTGGTAAAGTTTTCTGCCTGGATCCCAGGGAAACATCTCATATTATCCCTTGAAATGTGCACTCTCACTTTTATTGGCTTAAAAGATAAGTTTTCAATCATCAGCTTGGAAGGTAAGAACATTCGTCATCTTCCTCCAGAGAATCAGCATTGTGTCGTAAAATAAGAACATGCCTTGAAAATGGGTTTAGATCTTGCCTCTGCCACTATTCACTGAGACTCATTTTGTTCATCTATAAGGTGGGGATAATAATACATACCTCACAGGACTGTCATAAGGACTAAATGAGACAGTTTTTGTAAATGTCTCTCTACTACGGTAACTGGCTCATGGTAAATGCCTAGAAACATAGCTCTTACTACCTTTTGGTACATTTCAGAAGAACTCCTACTCATAGTGACTACATAAAATCTATCTCTAATATTGCATTACACAGTTAGGAAAAACTAGAGAAAATACTGTTAACATGCGTCTCAGATTTATTTTCACAATTTCTGACTAGTACTTTTACTCCCAAATTTGGATAATTTAAAGGATTTCTGACCTTTAGAAGGTAAACAAAAAAATAAATGAGGAATATTTATTTATTTATGAAGATTTTCTTTATTTATTTGAGTGAGAGAGAATAAGAGACAGTATGAGAGAAGAAAGGGTCAGAGGGAGAAGTAGACTCCCCGCTGAGTGGAGAGATGGATGCGGGACTCCTGGATCATGACCTAAGCCAAAGGGAGCTACTTACCCAACTGTGCTACCCAGGTGCCCCAAAATGAAGAATACTTAAAGAGTCTTACTTGACATGACTATTATGAAGCTAACACTTTATTTTTAATAGGAATTTCGACTTGACCTTCTCACACTTGCTAATAACATCTTGGAGAATAAAAAAGAGATGATGATATTTTTAGGCCAAACTGTATTACTGGTTTTTTTTATTTATGCATTTTTAAATGACTTTGACATTTTTCATTACAAAATGCTTTTAACTTTGCATATTTAATTATGTTAGTGAACCCTGAGACCAAATGACAAACATTTAACTTTAAAATCTGCTGAATAAATAAAAACAAAGAAAGTATACAAGTCGACTGGTGCCTCACTTTCTTTTAAAACACTCATGTCAAATTCCATTATTTTATCACATATTTACCAAATTTGTATGCATGTAATATAGTGTATTTGAAGTAGAGCAAATTGGGAAAATTAGATTCCACTAAGTGCTGAACTTCTCTGCACACAATTAAAACTGCTTGGAAAATGTATAATCAACTGAGATCATCAATTATGCGTTTTACTTGGAAGAATTTGTAGGGAACTCAGAATAAAAAGGTAGGAAAGCCAGGCCTCATTTTACAAGACAAATATATCTGGCTTTTGCTTTCAAGTCATAAAAGGATTTTCTGAGTGAAATCTAGCTGACATTTTTCTTCATCATTCTTCACATCAAAAGATGACTCCAATTACTCCTTTACAAGAATCTGATGATAAAGTCTCAGGACTTCTGATAGACTGCCTTGAGAAACAACTCAAAATTACATCAAAATCCAATTTTTGCATCATGAGCTAGACACAATTTATTTTAGAGGAAAAGGTTTTTTGTAAGAATAAAAATTGGATATTTATCATAATTAAATACTGTAATGACTGAAAAGAAATTTAACCTGTTGTAATTTCTACTATAGGGATGATTCTAACAGGAAAATAACCCACATCTATTATTGACACTCTTGCTTCAGGGTTAGAGGAAAAGTCAGTTAGAAGGAAGGGGTGTCTTTAAGTGGGAAATTCCAAAAGGCTCTCAGCTGCCTTTAAGATGGAAAAGGAGAGAAAGCCACATGGGAGAGAAAGTTCTTGAGACAGGGTAACCTAAGGAGGATTTTTAAAGACTCAATGGGGGATGAGGGCTGGTAAAGGTCAAACTGTCCAAAACAGAGAGGGCATCTAGGAAGTACACGGCAGAATACCAAAAGAGAACACTAAGATTTTGTCTTTCAAATTTAAGAAGGGAAAAGGCCTCATTCAATATTTTAAAGTTCCTCCAAAGGGGAAATGAATAAAACCTCAAGAGCTGAAAAATAAACACTCCAATTTAATTCTAACAATATTTTTTACTAAACATACATTTTCTATCTACCTGCCCCCCCACATTGTACCCAAGTTGTTGCAACCATCTAATGCTCCTTTGATGCAACAGCTGCAGTGCTATAGCTTGTTGACTGAGAATAATCCTAAGGCATTATGACCATTTCAGCACATCGGTAAACCAAGAGAGTAATGGGCTGACCACCTTCTTGTGCAGGCTTCAGCTATAGGTAATTTGAGATCAAGAAAATATAAGGAAAAGACAATTGCTATCCTCTTCGTTTCTTGATCACAGAAGTATATAGCCTTGTAGGGTTTCTGCTCTATTAAGTTGATCACAGCAACCAACAACCCAAGACAGTCCTATGGCTCTCCTACTGGAAAATGAACTAAGTGAGCATCCTTCCAGTCGTGCTTATGTAGTAGTATTCATAGAGCAACTGTACCCCAATGTGGCACATCTATGCCTTAGCAATGACAACAAAACAATTTTCAGACATGTTAGTATTTTTGAAATATCCCCTAAAGAATAGAGTTTCAAACTCCATTCTTGGTTTTCTTGGCAATCTAAAGTTTTGTTTGTTTACTTTTCCAGATTTATTTGAGGTGTTATTGACAAGCAAAAATTACATATATGTAGGTGGTACCATGTGATTTCTTAAAGGTGTACAATGTGATGATTTATATATGTATGCATTGTGAAATGATTACCAGAATTAACTTAATTAACAGATCCATCACTTCACACAGTTACCACTTTTTGGTGTGTGTGGTGAGAATACTAAAATCTATTCTCTTAGCAAATGTAAAATGTACAATACAGTATTAACAACAATCACCATGCTATGCATTAGATTCTAAGAACTTATTCATCTTTTAACTGAAAATTACTAGTCTTTGACCAACACCTCCCCATTTCTCTTACCCTCCAGCCCCTGGGCAACCACTGTTCTACTCTCAGGTTCTATAAGTTCGACTTTTTTAGATCAAATGGCAGAATGATCTTATCTTTTATGGAAGAATAATATTCCATTGCACATAAACACACATGCTACATCTTCTTTATCCATTCATCCACTGATAGACACCTAGATTGCTTCCATATTGTGGCTATTGTGGAATATGCTGCAGTGAACATGGGACTGCAGATATTTCTTTGAGATCTTGATTTTATTTCCTTTGGATATATACCCAGAAGTGGGATTGCTGAATCATATGGTAGCTCTATTTTTAATTTTTTGAGGACTCATCACACTGTTTCCTATAGTGTCGGCACCAAGTTACATTCCCATCAGTAGTGTAAAAGGGTTCACTTTTCTCCACATCCTTGCTGTCTCTTGTCTTTTTGTTAAGAGACATCCTAACGGATGTGAGGTTATATCTCATTGTGCTTATGATATGCATTTCCCTGATGATTAGTGATGTCAAACATCTTTCCATATACCTGTTGGCTATTTGTTTGTTTGTTTGTTTAACCTGTTGGTATTTGTATGTCTACTTTGGAAAAATATCTATCCAGGTCCTTTGCTCACTTTAAAAAAAAATCACATATTTTTACTACTGGGTTGTTCAACTATTATACATTTTGGATAATAACTCCCTTTAGAGCCATATGGTTTGCAAATAATTTCCTTCCATTCTGTAGGTTGCCTTTCCATTTTGTTATTTTCTTTGTCATGCAAAAGCTTTTTAGTTGGATGTAATCCCACTTGTTTATATTTGCTTTTGTCACCTGTGCTTTTGGATTGACAACTTTAAGTTTTAACAGTGAATATAAGGTGATTTGAATAGAGTCTGAATATTGCTTTGTCTCCTGTATTGATCCATTTATGCATGTGTCTGATGGGAAACAAGGGAGAGGCCAAAAAGATACCTTTTTTTTGGAAGTCCAGGTAAACTGATATGTGAAGTAACTTTCTCACCAGTGCACATGTTGCCAAAGAGATTAAATTCAAATGAGTTGTACGTGGCATGCATAATTATGTACATATTTTGTTTCCCATAGTGCTCCTGAGGACCAATTAGTGTATGCATGAAGTGGGTTCTTTTGGATAGAACACTGCAAGACCAAATAATTCCATTCCATCTCTAAAAATAAAAATAGCAAATAAAATGAATCAAGGTAAAACATGTAACATGATGTATGCATTCTGCTGAATTTAATTGAGTTCTAATTAAATTCCTTGGAGCAAGATAAATTAGATTATTTTTCAAGCACATTTTAGAACTTCACCTAATGAAATTCTATGAGTAACAAAGGCAGAATGGGTTTTATTGAATGACTTGGTTGCTGATATCATCTCTCAGAGTGAATAAGAGGTCAGACAGACCTTGGGTCATTTCTTCCTTGAGTGAGTCAGATATTACAATAACTTCAGAAAAACTGGCTAAAATGAGCCTAGGATTTTCTTTACATTGATACAAAAATAATTTATTGAGGCATTTAGTTATGTGGTTTCCCCTAATATTTTCTTCCCTCATGTTTTGAGTCCCCTGGCATCAGAACAGTTTTTATTAAGAAGGAAAACAGAGGACAAAAACAAATGTTCCTTTTGTTTCTGATTCCATGGAGAGGATTAGGTTAAGGGTAGGAAAGGCAGACATGAGCTAAAGAAAGGAGGACAGAGAAGTATCAAGTTGGGGAAAGACTTCTCAAGACTAGGGCAGGTTCTACAAGGGAAAGAGATGGAGATACAACCCCTCATGCCACCCTAGGGAGGGGAAAGTTAGAGACATCAAGGTGGAATACTGTGGTAGACCACTTAGGTAAGCTGTATCCTAGTTACCAAGCCTTCTAGCTTGCACAGATTTCTGTGCCCAAGGATGGCATAAAACCCACAAAGCTTCTAGATTCCAAGGGACAATGCAGGCTTTGGTAGTCCAATAAGATTTATTTTTAAAAGATTTATTTATTTGAGAGAGAGAGAGCACAGTGGGGAAGGTGGGAAGAGAGGGAGGAAGAGAGAATCTCAAGCAGACTCTGCAGTAAGCACAAAGCCTGATGCGGCATTCGATCTCGCAACCCTGAGATCACAACCTGAGCTAAAAGCAAGAGTGGGACTTAACCAATTACACCACCCAGGTGCCTCAGTCCAGTGTGTTTTGATATGCATAAGACCCTGAGTTCTTTGTTTGGCCCAAAAGGAAGGCTGAGGCTAGAAGAAGTGGTATGGAAGGGTCTGGGGTAAATTGGGAGTGGGGAAAAGGAATACCTTCCCCAAATTGTGAAGACTGAATTTCCTCTGAGTCCAAGTCAAGAGAACATGAAAGCAGATTTAAGTTGTTTTGTGGAAATCTGGAACAGAAGGTCTCTCTTCCATTCTTGAGAAAGTTCATTTCCATTTTGTTAGCTAAGAAGTCATTCATGAGTAAAGCATCTTGCTTACCCCCCAGTCTCCTCTTTTTTTCCCTACTCCTTTGGAAAATGTTTGGAATTTTTTATAGGCAGGGATTATAGTTTTTCTGATTTGCAGGGAGGGTGATGAGTAAAGTCTGAGGGGATGGAGTAGGCAAAAGAGAAAGGTTTACAAAGCTACAGGTCACTTAAATGATGTGCTAAAGAATAAATAAAATAGATAAGAAATCATGTGTAATAATATCTAGGAAAATAGAGCTATTCATATGGTATTTGATAACTTTTCTAAAACAATGACATATAATAAAATCAAAGAAGATTAGGTTGAGAAACTGTGGAAGTTACCCATCATGAATGGATACTACCTAATCTGTATTCCAGCTCCACATCCAATCTGAGGAAGGTGAGAAAGGAGGCCCTTTGAAGAACAGAACATCATGGCTGCTGTGATACATATTTTATAAAGTGTTTTCTTATGAAATGTTCTCTCCTGTGCATTCCCTGAAATATATCAGTGAGGGACATAAGAGGTGCTGGTTATCTCACAAACTCACTCTTTCATGTTTGGCTCATCAATTTTGATTCAATTGATAATCCCAGGACACATCTGCAAACATTCTCCTATTCCATATTTATGAAAGTATTTGTTCCAAGTATATGTCTGGAAGTGGAGCAAGACTCCCAAAGAACAAAAAAGGAAAGGGTGGAAGCAGATGGGTTAATGAGGGAGAAAAGAGGCTCCACCCTCTACTAGTATAAAAATTTCTTCAAGATATAAACACTGTGATTCAACTCTAATAAAATTAGAAACTAAAAGAAAAAAAATGTTTTATTCCCACTAAGGGATGTATGTTAGCAAAGAGACCTAAAAATCCCAAATAGAGATACTTAAATGAAGCAGAGGGTACTTTTTAGTCAATTATGTTAAATGTGTCAGCACTATGGGGACAATTCTTCAAAGATGGAGCAGATACAGACAGAATAGTGTGTTTAATGTGTTAATTAACTATACATTACAGGCAAGGCAATGGTAGGGAAACATCTGAATTCATCACAATTATTTTATGGTAAATCCAGACTATTGCTAATACCAGAAGAACTACTTAAAAAATGCTAATTTATAGTATAACATAGCCAGGTAAGGGCAGGCAATCAGGAAAAGATACTATATGCTTGTAGTGGAGAATAATGGGGAAAGTGTTCCAAGGTAATCTTTCCAGGTGGTGCTTATCTATCAATGCCAACCCCCAAAGTCACATGATGGCAATAACCTAAAGGTTTTTGATCCTCTGGGTCCTAGTGTCCTTAAAGCCCAGTACATGAAGTGAGAACCCAGGTAGTGCAGTCTTTTATAGAATCTCTGGCAGAAGTAAATATCTGGCTTCTGAGCCTATGAGGAAGATGAGACTGAAGATCCTCCTATCCCCCAACTATGTGAAACAGGTGGTCAACACCTGGTTCTATTTTCCCTCTACAGAAATATTTCAAAAAAATTGGTGAGGGAATTATGTTGGAGATAATATGAATTTTGTACAGTGTATTTAGTTGTAGTATCAGAAATCACCCAAATGTGTTGTTCAAGTTCTAACCTCCCTTCATTCCATGAATAGCAGAGGTCCTCAGAATGGTTAGAAACCAGCAGGTGTTAAATCTTTGTGCATGCAGAGACAGATGCTTAAATCCAACTGGACTGTGCAGCAAGTGGGAGGTTGAGCTGGCCTGCCAAGCAGCCAAGCCAAATTAAGAGGCTGGGCAGGGTCCTACACAACAACCAGCACAGATGGCCAGTACCCTCCACCTAAATGTTTCCAAAGATGGAGATTTCACATTGTTTCAATCTTGCCTTTATTTTAGGTGCATCTTTTTTGTGAAGCAACATAAACAATGTTCCTGTTATAGAAATGTAATATAGAATTCAAGTGGTACTGAAATTTTATGAATGATATTTTAGAGAGAATGCTATGATTGACAAAAAATTTATAACCTGAAGAATAATTTTGAAAGCTAGGAGGATTATGAAAATGGAGGAGAAGTAGGGTGACCTTAACCTTGCTTCCTCCCTTGAAAACAGCTAGATAAATATCAAATCATTATGAACACCCAAGAAATGATCAGAAGTCTTTGAAAACAAAGATGCACATCTACAAACAGGAAAACTGACCCATGGAAGGTAGGAACTGTGGAGATTTTGATTTGTGGGAGAAAAGAGTTGAGGGTGTGGTGGGAAGGATACCTGGTGGGGAGATGGTAGCAAGAGAGGAGCAGAGAGAAAAAAAAAAGTGTGAAAACACATGCAGAGGACTGCACAAGAAAACTGTTCCCCAAACCTTTTGACTGGAAAAAAGGAAAGGGTTTTAAACCTGCCAGTTTGTTATAAATAGCGGAGCAGAGTCTGAAGTTTTGGAGGTGAGCGCCACAGCCAGGGTCAAGCCTGATGAGTTGAGTGGTTCTCAGGTGGAAAGCAACATGGAATCCCCAGAGCACCTAGGCATGGTCTGAAGATCCCCTGGATCCCACAAGGAGAAGCACTCCCTGCTTGGAGGGCATTTGGTAGAGGGGATACAGCCAGTTCACAGGCAAAAGGCTCTACAAGTGCCACTGAGTTGCCATATTCACCAGTATAGGGACAAAAAAGCTCCCTGAGGGCAGCAAGCCCTGGCACCAGTTGTCTGTTGTAATTTACCAACCACTCTGAACCGCTGCCTACTTGTGCAACTGTTTTCTGGGACAAGGCTGCACACCAGAGAGGAGCAAGACCCTCCACCTGTGGGGGCTGCTGAAGTGTGGGGCTTTGAAACACAGCCTGCCTGGAGATAAAACACAGGAGTGCTGCCTTGTTTTTGTCAGGTGCACAGCTCAGACACAGAAAGGGTGAAGGCAGGGATCTGATGCAAAGTGGAAACACAGGAGCAGTCACTGCGTGTCTGTGAGGGCATTCCAAAGCATGGTGGGTGTGAATGTCCAGCTCTGCACTCAAAGGAGTGGGGCGCAGTCATTTTCACCATTTACCCAACAGCATTGATGGACTCCAGTGAACTAAATAGCACCACCAAGTGGAGAACAAAGCAGCTACACCAAGCCTCCCCCCAGCCCCGCAGGCAGATCTCCACTATGGCAAGCACACGTGGGAATGAAGACCCCAAAAGGACAGCACAAATCCCTCTCTTGCACTAAGTCTACTGATCACATAGTTCTGCAAAGCTTCAGTTCTAGGGAAAACAGAATCTAGCTTTCTTGAGAGTTTTTTGTTTGTTTTGTTGTTTTTTGTTTTTTGGCTTTGGATACAGAAAGAACATTTTTTAATTTTTTAATTTTGTTTATTATTGGTACTCTTTTAACTTTTAGTTTTTTAATCTTTTTTTCTTTTCTTTTTTTTCCTATCAAGCTTCTTTTGACAAGCAGACCAAAACACACCTAGGATCTAGCTTCTTTAATTTTAATTTTAATTTTATTTTACCCTTTCTTTTTTTCTCCAAAATGACAATATGGAAAAATTCATCCCAAAAGAGAGAACAGGAAGAAATGAAGGCCAGGAATTTAATCAATATAGATAGAAGTAAGATGTTTCAACTGGAATTTAAAATAACAACCATAAGGATACCAGCTGTGTTTGAAAAAAAGCATAGAAGACACTAGAGAATCTCTTACTGTAGAAATAAAAAAGTTAAAATCTAGTTGGGCAGAAATTAAAAATGCTATAACTAAGACACAATCCCAAATGAATGACATAACAATGAGGAATGAAACAGAGGGATGATTCAGTGATATAAACACTAAAATTATGAAAAACAATGAAGCTGGGAAAAAAAGAGGGAAATAAAGGTAATGGATCATGAACATAAACTTAGGGAACTCAGCAACCTATAAGAACAGAATAACATTCGTATCAGATGAATTTCAGAAGATGAAGAGAGAGGAAAAGGGGCAGAAGGTTTATTTGAGCAGATTATAGCTGAAAACTTCCTTCATCTGGTGAAGGAGGCAGACATCAAAAATCCAAGAAGCAGAGAGAACTCCCATGAAATTCAAAAAAACTGGCAATCACCAAGGCACACACTGTAGTCAAATTCACAAAATACACAGAAAAGAAAATCCTGAAAGCAAAGGGCAAAACATTCCTTAACCAAGAGAAGACAAATCAGGTTCTTAGCAGAGCTGTTCAGGGAAAGTGGGCCGGCCAGAAGACAATGGTGGGATACAGACAAGGCCTGAATGGGAAAAATATACAGCCAAGAATACTTTATCCAGAAAGGCTGTCATTCAGAAGAGAAGGAGAGGTAGAGTTTCCCAGACAGAAAACAAACAAAAAAACCCCCAAAAAACTAAAGGAGTTCATTGTTGGGGACAGTGCGTGATCCGCCCCTCCTGCCCTGCCCAAGCCACCAGGAATTTTGGTGGAGGTACCCGTGAATGTGAATGAAAGCCCTTGTGGGCTTTCCCTGCCTAGAATCTGGAAAGCCACGTACCCTGTGTGCCAGGGCAATATGTCCTTTGTCTGCTTATCCAAGACATATAGTTCCATTTAATCTTCCTCCTGGTAATCATATCTCTGTATCTCTTATCTGTATTCCTTGATCCCTCTGCCTCAATGGTCTCAACTTCTGTGAGTTTAAGCAATCACTCTGTATGTACCCTGCATTAACAATATTAATCCTGTCTCTAGGGCGGGTGCAAAAACAGTTAAAGATTTAACTGCACCACCCAACTTCCTCACTTTTGAATAATAAAAGACTGTGACCCCTGACAGTAAAGGGAGAAAAAGGCAGAGCCAGAGGCAAAGGAAAAGGCAGAGGAAAAGGCAGAGAGCCTGCGAAGGGAGAAGCAAAGAGAGACAGAAGCAGAGAGAGAGAGAAAGAGAAATAGAAGCAGAGAGCAACAGAGACAGAAGCAGAGAGCAACAGAGACAGAAGCAGAGAGAGCAACAGAGACAGAAGCAGAGAGCAAGAGAGACAGAAGCAGAGACAGAAGCAGAGCAAGAGAGCCAGAGCTGGAGCTAGAGAGCCAGAGCTAGAGAGCCAGAGCATGAGCCTGAGCCTGCTTCATAGGTCTCTCCTGACTGACCTCGGGTCTGTCAGCTTGCATCAGTCTCCGTGTTCATGTCATTATTTCACCCGCCAGACACCCCGTGGTTCAGGACCCACACCTCTGCTGAGGCTGGTCCCCAGTGGCAAGTGGCACCTGAGACACAGTTTTCAGGAGATCCCCACACCACTCTTCGAGTCCGGTCTCCCCATGTTGCCGACTCTGTCACCACCTTCAGGGAAGCCCAGACAGTTGCCGGGGCCAGCTCCCGGCAGTTCATGACCACTAAACCAGCCCTGGAAGAAATATTAAAGGGGACTCTTTGCGGGGGGGGGGGAGACCAAAAGCAGCAAAGACTAGAAAGCAACAGAGAACATCACTAGAAACACCAAATTATGTAACACAATGGCTCTAAGTTCATATATTTCAATAATCACCCTGAATGTAGATGGACTAAGACCCCAATCAAAAGACACAGGGTACCAGAATGGATAAAAAAAAAACAGAAACAAAAACAAAAAAACAACAAGATCCATCCATATGCTGCCTATAAGAGACTCATTTTATATCTAAAGATACCTGCAGATGGAAAATGAGGGGACATCTACCATGTTAATGGATGTCAAAAGAAAACTGGAGTAGACATACTTATTTTAAAACAAAGACTGTAACGAGATGAAGATGGGCATTATATGTTAAGGGGTCTATCCATCAAGAAAATCTACTGATTGTAAATATTTACGTACTCAAATCGGGAGCACGCAAATAAATAAATCAATTAGTAACAAACATAAAGAAACTCATTGATATCAATACTATAGTAAGGGACTTTAACACTTGACTTACCGTAATGGACAGATTATCTAAACAGAAAATCAACAAGGAAACAATGGTTTTAAATGACACACTGGACCAGATAGATTTAAGAGCTATATTCAGAATATTTAATCCTAAAGTAGCAGAATACACATTTTTTTTCAAGTGCACATGGAACTTTCTCTAGAATAGATCACATGCTGGGTCACAAATCAGCCCTCAGCAAATAAAAAAAGAATGAGATCATACCATGCATTGTTTCAGAACACAACACTTGAAGTCAACCACAAGAAAAAAAATTGGAAAGATCACAAATACATAGGGATTAAAGAACATCTGACTTAAGAATAAATGGGTTAACCAGGAAATTAAAGACAACATTAAAAAGTACATGGAAGTGGGCGCCTGGGTGGTTCAGTGGGCGCCTGGGTGGTTCAGTGGGCGCCTGGGTGGTTCAGTGGATTAAAGCCTCTGCCTTCTGCAGCTCTCTGCTCAGCAGGAAGCCTGCTTCCTCTGCTCTCTCTGCCTGCCTCTCTGTCTACTTGTAATCTCTCTCTCTGTCAAATAAATAAATAAAATCTTTAAAAAAAAAAAGTACATGGAAGCAAATGAAAATGAAAATACATCAGTCCAAAACCTCTGGGATGCAGCAAGGGCAGTCTTAAGAGGGAAGAATACTGCAATACAGTCCTACCCAAGGAAGCAAGAAATGTCTCAAATGCACAACCTAACCTGACACCTAAAGAAGCTAGGAAAAAAGGGGTGCCTGGGTGCCTCAGTTATTAAGCATCTACCTTCAGCTCAGATCATGATTCCAGAGTCCTGGGATCGAGCCCTGCATCGCGCTCCCTGCTTGGTAGGAAGCCTGCTTCTCCCTCTCCCACTCCCCCTGCTTGTGTTCCCTCTCTCACTGTAAATAAATAAAATCTTAAAGAAGAAGAAGAAGAAGAAGAAGAAGAAGAAGAAGAAGAAGAAGAAGAAGAAGAAGAAGAAGAAAAAGAAGAAGAAGAAGAAGAAGAAGAAGAAGAAGAAGAAGAAGAAGAAGAAAGAAAGAAAGAAAGAAAGAAAGAAAAAGAACAATAGATAAAGTCTAAAGCCAGCAGAAGAAGGAATATAATAAAGATTAAAGCAGAAATAAATGATATAGAAATAAACAAACAAATAAAAAATAGTAGAATAGGTCAACAAAACTAAGAGCTGATCCTTCAAAAGAATTAATAAAATTGGTAAACCCCTAGTCAGATTTATCAGAAAAAAAGAGAAAGTACCCAAATAAATAAAATCACAAATGGGAAGAGAAGAGATCACGGCCAACATCACAGAAATACAAATAATTATAAGAGAATATGATAAATTACATGCCAACAAACTAGACAATCTGGAAGAGCTGAACAAATTTCTAGAAACATCAATCTACTAAAATTGAAACAGGAACACACAGAAAATTTGGACAGACTCATAACCAGCAAAGAAACTGAAATAATAATCAAAACCCTACCAATTAACAAAAGTCCAGGGCCAAATGGCTTCTCAAGGGAATTCTAGTAGACATTAAAAGAAGAAATACCTATTCTCATCCTGGTCCAGAAAAAAACAGAAATGGAAGGAAAAACTTCCAAAGGTATTCTATGAGGCTCACATTACTTTGATTCTAAAACCAGACAAAGACCCCACTAACAAGGAGAATTACAGGCTTATATCCCGATGAACACAGATGAAGAAATTCTCAACAAGATACTACCAAACTGAATTCAACAGTACACTAAAAGAATTATTCATCATGTCAAGTGGGATTTATTCCTGAGGTGCAGGGCTGGTTCAATATCCACAAATCAATCAACGTGATACACGACATTAATAAGAGAAAGGATAAGAACCATATGATCTTCTCAATAGATATAGAACAGGCATTTGACAAAATACAGCATGCATTATTGACAAACCCTCAACAAAGTAGGTATAAATGGAACATACCTCAATATCGTAACAGCCATTTATGAAAGACCCACAGCTAATACCATCTTCAATGGGGAAAAACTGAGAGCCTTTCCTCCCTGGTCTGGAGCAAGAGAAGGATGTCTGCTTTCACCATTACCATTTAACATAGTACTCCAAGTCTTAGCCTCCGTAATCAGACAACAAAAATAAATAAAAGGCACCAAATCAGGAAGAAGGAAGTCAAATTTTCATTATTTTCAGATGACACAATATTCTATGTAGAAAACCCAAAAGACCACCAAAAAACTGCTGAACTAATACATGAATTCAGCAAATTCACACGATATAAAATCAACATAAAGATATCTGTTGCATTTCTAGACACCAATATTGAAACAGCAGAAAAAGAAATCAAGGACTTTATCCCACTTGCAATTGCACCAAAAATAGTAAGATACCTAGGAATAAACCTAACCAAAGAAATAAAACTATTGAACACTTGTAAAAAAAAATGAAGAAGACAAAAAGAAATGGAATAGCATTCCATGTTCATGGATTGGAAGAAAAATATTGTTAAAATGTTTATACTATCCAAAGAAATCTGCACATTTAATGCAATTCCATCAAAATACCATGAGAATTTTTCACAGAGTTAGAACAAACAATCCTAAAATTTGTATGCAACCACAAAAGACCTCAAATAGCCAAAGCAATTCTGAAAAAGAAAAACAGAACTGGAGGCATCACAATTCCAGATTTCTAACTATATTACAAGACTGTAGTCATCAAGACAGTGTGATACAGGCACAAACACAGACACAGATTAATGGAAGAGAACAGAAAACCCAGAATGGGCCCACAAGTATATGGTAAACTAATCTTAGACAAAGCAGAAAAGAATATCCACTGGAACAAAGACAACAATTTCTTCAACAAATTGTATTGGGAAAAGAAGACAACAACATGCAGAAGAATGAAACTGGACCACTTTCTTACACCATATACAAAACTAAAATCAAAATGGATGAAAGACCTAAATGTGAGACAGGAATCCAACAAAATCCTAGAGGAGAACACTGGCAGCAACCTCTTTGACTTGGCCTCAGCAACTTCTTACTAGACACACCATCGGAGGCAAGGGAAACAAAAGCAAAACTGAATGATTGGGACTTCATCATTACAGAAAACTTCTGTGCAGTGAAGGAAACAAGCAACAAAACTAAAAGGCAGACTACAGAATAGAAGATATTTGCAAATGACATGTGTAATAAAGGGCTGGTATGCAAAATCTATAAAGAAATTATCAAACTCAACATCCCCAAAACAATCCAGTTAAGAAATGGGCAGAAGACATGAATAGACACTTTTCCAAAGAAGACATCCAGATGGCTAACAGACATATGAAAAGGTGCTCAACATCACTCATCATCAGAGAAATACAAATCAAAACCATGATGAAATGCCACCTCACACCTGGCAGAGTGGCTAACATTAAGAATACCCAAAACAACAGGAGTTAGTAAGGATTCGGAAAAAGTAGAACCCTCTTGCATCACTGGTGGGAATGGAAACTGGTGCAGCCACTTTGGAGAACAGTGTTGGTGTTCTCCAAAAAGTTAAAAATAGAACTATCTTACAATCCATCAGTGCACTACTAGATACTGGGTATTTACCTAAAGGATACAAAAATACATATTTGAAGGGGTATATACACCCCCATGATTATAGCAGCATTATAGATAATAGTCAAACCAAGGAGAGAGCCCAAATGTCCACTGACCAATGAATGGATAAAGAATATGGTATACATATACACAGTGGAATATTACTAAGCCACCAAAAAGAATTAAATCTTGCCATTTGAAATGGCATGGATGGAGACAGAATGCATAATGCTAAGCAAAATAAGTCATATAAAGAAAGACAAATACTATATGATTTCACTCATATGTGGAATTTAAGAAACAAAACAGATGAACGTTATGGGAGGGGGACAAAAATATAGAGGAAAATAAACCATAAGAGACTCTTAAAGATAGAGAACAAACTCAAGGTTGATGGATAGAGGTAGGTGGAGGATGTGCCAGATGGGTGATGGGTATTAAGAAGGACACTCAATATGATAAGCACTGGGTACTGTATATAAGTGATAAATCACAGAAATCTACTCCTGAAACCAGTATTACACTGTATATTAACTAACTAGAATCTAAATTTAAAAATTTAAAAAGAAAAAATAAAGTAAAATAAAAAGTGATTTAATATTGTCATATAAAAAAAGTATGAACTTCTTAGTTTATTAGCATGTTAGTAAGAGCCACACTTTGTGAGTTTTAATGATTCTCTGATAAACTTGTGTCCTGGCATTTTTATACACCAAAGATGGGGGTGTGTGGCAGGATGCTTTTCAAAGGGTAGTCCAGCATTATTTCAGAAATACACATCATAATAAAGAGGGAAGTTATTTACTCATAAGCCCATGAGTTTTCTTAATCTCTACCTACTTCACCTTCTCTGTCTACTGAATTAGACCTTGTAGAACCTCTGTTAAGAAGCTTTCCAAATTCATCCTTCATTTTGACAGAGAACAGACAGTCAACATTCAAATTTTAATCCCTAGTTTGACAATATGAAAGAAAAAACTCAAAGAAGAAAAAGAAGGAAGAGGAAAGGAAACAGGAGGAGGAAGAAGAGAAAGGAAGACAAAAGAGAAGTAAAGGAAAAAGATCCTGATGTTTGCCTCCTCTTATTCATGGAGGGAAGTGACTGCAGGTCTCTAAAACTGTATAGTTCATTTATCAGCCACTATCCGGGTGTCTAGGGATTGTCTTTCACGTGTCATTAGATTTTTCTAGTCCCTGGCTCCACAACCCAGGAGAGCCTACCTCACAGAGTCGTACTATGAAAGAGGGACAAGCACAGAATGGGCTGGCTGTCCAGATCACACCACCTCTGTCCAGGTCTCTGCCTTAAACTCACCATGGAATTCTATTAATAAACTCTGCCTCATGTATGGTATCATTCTGGGACTCAGCACTATTTACTGACCCACTTGCACAAATACCTGCCACCGTAAGCAGCTCAGTTGTGGACCAACACATTTCTCCTGGCTCTTATGTCCCCAGAATGCTGGAGGCAGCCAACAACACTTCTAATTCCCTCTCTCCAACTGGACTTGACAGATCATAAAGCAAACGTCTCAAAGGCGAGGAGGAGACCTTCATAGTAATGAGATAACAGATGACAAGATGCAATCAAACTTCTTTCCTCTCTGCAGCAAGACCCTGACCTTGTCTAACACTGTGTTCTTCTCTAAGGACCAGCACTCATCTTGTGCATTTCATTTCTGAATATGGTGCAAAGCCAGTCCTGCACAGGCACTCTTCTTTTTCTAATGATGTTATAATCTATTCCTTTTTCTGATATATCTTTATTAACTTCATATTTCATATGGACCTGAACTTTATTTATTTTCTTAAGACTTACTTATGTATTTATTGGGAGGAGTAGAGAGAGAAGGCAAGCACACAAGTGGGAGGAAGGACAGAGGGAGAGAATTCCAAGCAAACTCCCTGCTGAGTGCAGAGCCCGATGCTGGGCTCCATGTCATGACCGTGAGATCATGACCTGAGCCAAAATCATGAGTGAGACACTCAACTGACTGAGCCACCCAGGCACTCTGGAATCTAAACTTTCAAAAGTGAGTTGTGTTTCATCGTCCAGAAAGGAAATAGAGGGAGATACTCCAACATATGACAGTCACATTAAGACTGCCTTGATGGTCTCAGAGACATTTAGGGCAATAAGGTAATGAAATGCAAAAAAAGGATAAACCACTATTAACCAAGAAGGCTCACTATGTACAGAAGGGCCAATGCTTCCAGAAAGCAGAGCACTAAATCATTCTACATGAGCAAGCCATGCAGTTACATGGCCCTAGGGACATGCCAAGGACATCTAGTGAGTGCCAGTTACATGGCCCTAGGGACAGAGGCTGTGACAAGGGAGGTCAGAGCAGATATGGATGATCCATCTAGAAGTTAAGCAATCCATCAGTAAAGTGGAAAACTCCATTATTTTTCATATTTAAAAACAGTCTATAAGCAACAACAACAATAATAAAACAGTGTTCTGGATTTATGCATTTATTATAAGAAGGAAAAGAGAAAAAAAAATTACAACTATTTTTCCTTGAGAATGAAGTCGTTTTCTGTAAATTTAACTCCAAAATGGAATCAAGAGAAAACGTTCTTCCCTCTGGTAATTCTGCACATTGAAATATTTCTATGCAGTGAAAATTGGCCTATTTTATTCTATTAATATGATTAACCTTTTTATTAACTAGTTCTAGGTGGAAATTCATTTTGTCTAGCCAGAAATCTTGCCATTTATGCATCTAAAAACTAGTTTTAGTGGAAATAAATGACATTTTTTTATAACTAAAAATAGCTCTGCCACTTAACTTTGAAGCAAACCTAAATCAAGGCAAAAATCTGCTCATTCATAGCACTAGTACTGTGTGCTTTTGCAGCTAGGTTTCATTTTTTATTATTCTCTTTCATTTGTCTCTTTTTTCTTTGCCATCCCCAAAGTCCTGCCTGAAAACTCTGTGGACCAGATCCCTCTCTTGAATCCAGGCGCAAATCATAGGTTTCTAATTCTAGGAAGAGATCATTTAAAGTGTAATGCAGAGACCTTTCATTCAGATACATCACATAACTCCTGGATTATCCTTTCCAGAGTTTCAGGTCTATTCCTGTTACACATCTTACCTAGATACAACATGCAGGAAAGCATATGGAGTCATATGTCAACCCTTTTCCTCCCTTCACTGGAGGAACCACATTCAGCCCAAAGCCCCCTCTCGCCCTTTGCTTCTATCTCCGTGCCTTCCTCTAGAAGGCATGTGTTGTCTTGACCTCAGGAAATCTGATAAGCCTGATAATAGTTCAAGGACTTGATGAGGTAATACCCCACCTCCTCAGCATGGTAAAGGTAAAGGGAGTAGGGTAAAATTCAATAAAAAGAAACAGCAATAATAGTGGAACTAGAAAATTTAGTGAAAGATACATTTGAGGATAGAACTTGACAGTTGCTGCTTAAATCACACCCTATGGGCAAGTACCTTGGGTGACTAAGAAGACGTGCCACAAATAAGAGAATAAAATATCTCTACTCAATCATTCTTCACTGAGAAGAACAACTTATTTTAGAGATTTCGGTTCTTATCATGCAGTGACAATAATAAAAATCATCATTGTAACTAGCACTTATTAAGCACTTACTATGTGCCAGGCACTCTAAAGGCCTTACATGGATTAATCCTACAACAACCCCAAGACATACATATTTTCATTATCTCCATTGTACAGATGATAAAACAGGGGCACAAAGTGGTTAAGGAATTTGCCCAAGATTACACAGCTAGTAAGTGATAGAAATGTAATTCAAACTCAACCTAATTCCAGTGTCTGAAATTTTAACCACACAGTATATGGCCATTCCCAGATGACCACAGATACATACACCACACACATGGATGAGCACAGACATGTGTTATACTGCTTTTTCTTACATCATTACTTCGTTTCACTGCATGACTTTCCTTTCTCATATATTTTCCCCCACTAAGCCTTCACTGTTATAATATTTATATCACTCTGGCCCAAGGGCTATGAAATGATGTCAGATAGGCTGGGGGAGTTGGAGAAGAAGAAAGGAGGTATAATGCATTCTGAAAGACCAGGATCTATCTGCCTGTGTTTCTTGAAATAACAACTTTTGAAGAGTAAGATTCGTCCTTTGAGTTATTTACTAACCCTATATATTCATTTCTTGAGGTCCTTACAAAATAGCAGTATAAAGCATGGATTATATATCTGACACTTAGGGAGTTTACAGAATTCTCTTAACAAAAGATTTGGTGATATTTATGGTGTTACTTATTTCTAGAAAAGTTTAAGAAAAAAAACAAACACTGATCTTTTAGAAGAAGATGAAATAATTCATCAGTAGGGTAACCTACATTACTTAAATCAATATATATACATTTACATATGTGGATGTGTGTAAATATTATAACATAGCATATAATAGTATAACAATAGTATATAAAATAACACAGTACATATAATGTAGAATAAATTTATCTGAATTGAATGCCAGAATGCAAAATTTAGAATTAGTACATCAGTATGCAAAACTTTCGCCCACTTATACACATTAAAGTATTAAAAAAGTATATGCATTATAAAGTATAAAAACACATGTTTAGAATGTGGAGCACAACATCTCCTGCATTAATGATAATAGTATACACCAAGATACAATAATATTCATGTTCTTTGACACTTCCAGTAATCTCCTATCTGAGAACTTATTATAAGGAAGTCATCCAAAAGATGGAAAAACTAAACTTGCATCACAATTACTATTCGTAAAGACAAAAACTTGGAAATGACCTAAATGTTATTATAACCTAATGGTTCATTAAGCTACAGTGCTTCAACTTGATTGAAGAGTAGGCAGCAATTGCACATCATTGCTAAAAGATTGTAGAGATATATGCTTAAAACACAATACCATGTGAAAAACACTATAATAAAAATTGCTTCCATGTTTTGACCACAATTGCATAAAATTATTTTATGAATTGACAGAGTTATTTTTTTCCTCTCGTTTTCTTTCGCTGTATGTTCCAACTTTCATGGATCTCTAGTAAGTTAATCATCAAGTAATTTGAAATTGCAGGAAACAATATGATTGATAAAAAAAATGTATGTGCCTTTGGGAAAGTGTAGTACTGGAATAACCAGCATATATACATATATACTGACTATTCCCAACCTTGGACTTGAGCAAGACAGTGATACTCATACTTGCAGTGTGAGGGCAATGTTACGCTAGCTTTCCATGCCACATATTTTATGAAGATCAATCAGAAGGATTGTAAAGTTATCTGAAGTAATTGCCTGAAAAAAATTCCTAGTTGTAGAAAACATACAATATTTATAAACTATTACACACTTTTCCCTTTCCTTCACTGGCTTTGGTTCTGTTACTTTTACTGAATGATTTATGATCTCTGAGCTCTTTATTGTAATCCACCTCAAATCCTTTCTGACTGTAGCACAGTATAAATAGGTAAGGCATAATAATAGTGCTTCATGCATAACAAGTAGTGGCCATTCTCTGCATAGAAAACTGCCAATAGAAAAAAAATTGCTTCCTTAAGCTTAGCGTACGTTTTTCTACATTTCTGAACATTTGGCATAATGTAATATGATTGGCCATATGCTCTGTATTTGGTGAGAAATACTCAAAAAACTACTAATATCATGTTAGATTACAGTTCTTTTAGAAAGACACAGCATTCTATAGCAAACTAAACTCTCTACTCTTTTCTGAGAAGGAAACCACCTTTATTTTGCAGAGGAAGAAACTGAAGCACACATATCCTAAGAAGTCTGTCTAGATTAATAAAAGGAACTAAAATTTGTTGAAATCATACTCTGTGGGGCGCCTGGGTGGCTCAGTTGGTTAAGCAACTGCCTTCGGCTCAGGTCATGATCCCGGAGACCCGGGATCGAGTCCCACATCGGGCTCCCTGCTCGGCGGGAAGCCTGCTTCTCCCTCTCTTACTCCCCCTGCTTGTGTTCCCTCTCTGGCTGTGTTTCTCTCTGTCAAATAAATAAAATATTAAAAAAAAAAAAAAAGAAATCATACTCTGTGACAAACACAGCATAGCACTTTATAGGTACTATATGATTTGATCTTCACAACATCCCACCGAGAAAGATAACTACTGTCAAATTTCCGTTTATGGATGAAGAAACCACCAATGTTATACTAGCTTTCCATGCCACATATTTTATAAAGATCAATCAGAAGGACTGTAAAGTTATTTGAAGTAATTGCCTGAAAATTATCCTTTGCCCCAGGTTTCAAACTAGGAATATAAACATTTCAAATTTCTCGTAACATAATGCTTCAAATGTTTTAGAATTATAAAGTGTTTTATAAATAGCCTATAGTTTAGGAAGGGGGATGGAGAGTCTGTAAAATTAATGACAATATATCTGAGGCAACAGGCAAACCTCACAAAAAGAAAAACGTATGAAACTCACCCAATGTTCTTACACTCAGCGAATTCCTAAAACATCAAAAGGCTTTTCTGTCGGTTATATTTTGTCCCATAACACAGAGTATAGGATCCTACGTTTACATTATATGTAAATTATCTCTTAGATATGTGAAGATTGTTCATTTGGCATCTTCGACTTAGTATTCATCATATTTCTCATCAAAATTGAGGGAGGGAATTTCATGTCATACCCCTGATTCTTCCCTATCTCTCACATTCCAGGCCTAATCCATTTGCAGTAAATCCTCTTGATATGATTTCTAAAACATCTCTGAAATCCATCCGTTATTCCCACAACTGCCAACCTCCTAGTCCAAGCCACTATCCCCTTTCCGTGCTGCCTCTGGTCTTTCAGCTCCCATAATTGCCCACCATCTTCAAACTACATTTAGATAACTCAGCTAAAACCTTGGGAAGTGCAAATTACAGCACTTTAAAACTTTGTTTAAAAGGGCTTTGATGCTCTGTCTCCTTCCTCATTGCACTCTTCTAGACAATGCCTTCTGCACGTAGGCCTTCATGCCTTCTTCTATTTCCACTGCTCAGTATGCTCTTCCCTCAGCTCTTCTCAGCTTTTGTACACCAGCCCACTTTGTACACTTCTTCCTCAGAGAAGCCACTTCTCAACTCCCTACCTAATTTAAGACCCACTATCATTATTCTTCATGACTTCTTCTAAAACATCAATCATAATCCACAATTCATTTGCTTATTTATTTATCACATGTCTCCCCCATTAGACTGTCAGCTCCATGAGGGAAGGGACTGGGCATCTCCTATGTACTGCTGTATCTTGCCCGCCAAGCACTCCGCTTCTCACAGGGAAGACCCTAGAAAATAGTTGATGAATGGATTGATAAAAATCTTGAATTAAGCCAAACAAGTGGGGAAAAAAGGATAGAGATCATCCACAGGCAGTAGCCCAGAAGTTGCTGGGGGCCACTTAACTGCCAAACCTCCTCATCACTGGCTGAGAGCAGATGTAATGATATTAACGAAGTCATGTAGAAAATATACCTTTTGCCCTCCCCCCACCCCCCAAATCTCATCAAAGTCATAGATGTCCTGTGGCTTGGCTTCCTTCGTTTCTGGTCCATTGGCAAACCCTCATCTTAGAAACATGAAAAAGCAGAATTAGCCTGAAGTTCTAGTTACGAGGCTGTCCACCCACTAGGTATCTGGGAAAGTTCTTATATTTTATGAATAGTGATAAAAGGGAGTAACTCTGGAGTAACAGGCTGTGAGGCTAAACTGGGACTGCCCAGGTAAGATCGCCAGTACTCATAAATAAACACAGTCAATCAGAGTCTGATTCTTGCTCCACTCCAAAACTTCTCAAGGTCAGAATTTGCTCATTCTCTCCTTTTAAAAAAATGCCAATGATAATTATAAATCCAATGTAACTGTACTATATCTACCGTATGTGACCAAACATAAATTGTTTGTAAAAAAGTGTTCAATTTTATATATATAATTGTTATCTTTTCCCAAATAATGGTGTAAAGTTAAGATAGCATAGAGGGAATAGTGACATATTACTCCCTATAACAATAAGTGATTTTAGCTAATAGTTTTAAGTTAGGAACCAGAAATAAAACCTGAATGCTTAATTCTGAGAACACCATTTTCTTCTTTTTTTTTTTCTATGAATAAATGTGTTCTTGACTTTTCTCTCTTATTTTTTAAAGCTTTATTTTTAAAACGATTTTATTTATTTGACAGAGAGAAACACAGCCAAAGAGGGAACACAAGCAAGAGGAGTGAGAGAGGGAGAAGTAAGCTTCCTGCCGAGCAGGGAACCTGATGTGGGGCTCGATCCCAGGTCTCCGGGATCATGACCTGAGCTGAAGGCAGTCACTTAACCAACTGAGCCACCCAGGCACCCCTTGACTTTTCTCTTAACACACTCACACATACACATACCTGCAAGTACCTACTTATACATATGTATGTCCAAAGACACATAAGTTTGTGCAAATTACTACTTATCTCATCAAGATTCTGAAATGTGTGAACACATATGAAAAGCTGAGCTGCATGATACCCTGTCCCAGAATTTCTTATGCCCCCGGTTCCTGGTTGATCAAGTTTTGTTTCATCATAATTTACTGTTCATTCATCTGGCTATCATCTATTTTGTACCTTATGAAAAATATCAAATTATAGAAAGAAATAGGTCAGATGCCATAAAGAGTAGCATTTATAATTGTAACTGTCAGTTATTTTTATAGTTTAGGTTTTTAGTGAATATATAATAGAATTTCTTGATGAATTCTTGAGACTAGATTTAATTGCATGCACCTACTTGGGTTCTATCCAAGAAGAAGGGAGCAAAGGGTTTATAAATAAACATATGGGGCTTTCATGAGGTTATTAAAGGTGATCTTGGGATGCCACCCAAAGAAGGATAAGTCAGCCTGGGCCAAGGCTCAATAAGAACACAGAGGCCTGAGATCTCAGCCAGGGGAAGACAGTGGATGGTTTTCTCCTTCTTTCCAGTGTGGGCACAGGTTGTTAGTATTTTATTTTTTTTCTCCTCTAAGGAGAGAGAGGTAGGGATATGTAGGTCTAATGCCATAGAGGGGACTCTTGTGGACTCTCAGCTTGGAGAGTGCAGTTCAGAAAAAGAATGACTGCCCCATTTAAAAATAAAGACTTCCAGAACTGACATTTTGATCCAGAGCTTCCAAAAACTCTCACTAAGGGAGTAAAAGTGGACTTCAGTTCAATCAGACTGTTACAGAGAATGGCGGGATGTCCTGACAATGACAGGTACTCATTGAAGTCTGTAAGATGTCAATTCAGAAATGTATCTATTTTAAGCCTGAGAATCTTATTCTTTTTCCAGAATACCAAGGGTTGCAGAGATTCATTGATTCTACAGTTGGCACTTCCAAAGCATTAACATGTAAAACAGCAAGGCACAGAAGGGAGTCACCTCTTAAAGTGCACATAGGCAATTTCTTTTCTTGTCATTTATTAAATACTTATCTGTTTGTTTACAACCCATCTCCATAGTAACTGTAAAAAAATCTCATATCTGGAACTAAATTTCTAAGAATGGCCTTATAACACCTACCAAATATTTTATCTTTGATCATCAGTTCTACCCAACAATAGTCAAGTGTTGGAGTTAAAGCAAAGTGTAAAACTGGATTCAATTTGCTTATTAATTCAGGCAAAAGTGAAATTGTTTTACTTTAAATATTCTGGGTAATTGCCTTAATCCTCCACTTTAATTGAACTTGGAGACATAGCCAGAGAAATATTTTTCTCAAGATTTTAACTTTAGTTGGTAGATAGGTATTTATTACACAACATAAATGGTACATAGAGCAAGCTTTAAAAAACAAAAAAAGGCCTTTTGAGAATAAATCCTACTCAAACTACCAATTGCCCAACACCTCACCATTGAAAGTAAAAGATGATATTTTTTCTAGCTATTAGATGGATCTGCAGCTTCCAGCTAGCTATCTAATTTCCTCTCTCCTATCGGGGTCTGTTTCTATCTAACTTCCTGCATTAGCCCATAGCCTGCCCTCCAACTAGTTGATAAATGTTCCAAAATTTTCAGTGCTCTTCCCTGTGCCCTATTCATTGCTGAGCCTCGATTAAGTGTTGGGTATTTTGTTTTAAAGGCAGCTCTTAATTACTTGGAGGCCAATTAGCCAGGGTCTGGAATTAACTTGATTCTGCTCTCCCTCTGTTTCTTTTCTGCTGCCTTTTAGCCACAGCACGGCTTGTTAGTTCCATCATGAGGGAATGAGCGGCAGGAGTAGGGTAGGGATAAGAGCCTGGAGACTCAAATAAGTTCATTTTGTTATTTGTTGTTGACAGTTCTGGCTTAAAGTTTGGCAAGGCAGTGTATTACAGGCACACAATAGCAGTAAACTTTCTTTATCACGTATATCTCATTTGTCCAAGCTCTCCCAGGTTCCCCTTGCTGGTGTTAAGTTGGAAGCTGCCAGAATTGCACTTGGTACCTTATACTATGGCAGGAAAAAATAAAGTTTCTCTGACTCGACAGAAGCTTGTTTAATGAGCAGTTTTGCTTGGTACTGAATCCTTTCAGATCAGCAAGCCCAGGGCAATGGATAGGGACACCAAGCTACCACAGAACGGAAAGCTCAGGACAGCCAGCTGCTATGGTTCTAGCTAACAGTGGAGTTTATGTCTGTTACATTTCATTTTTTTCCCTAATAAAATGAAAGAAAGAAGAAGAGAAATGAGGGAACGGGGGTAAAGATGCTCTTATGTTGGAAATACAAAAATAACATGCTAAAGTCTTCAACCAGAATAAATTATTACATCATTATTTTACATCAATTGGGATA
This sequence comes from Spilogale gracilis, assembly GCA_004023965.1. NCBI lineage: Eukaryota > Metazoa > Chordata > Mammalia > Carnivora > Mephitidae > Spilogale > Spilogale gracilis. Next base: position 85,322 of record PITA01001853.1, on the reverse strand, counting down.
TGAAAATAAGATATCACTGTGTCCTGAATTGCATTCTACAAGTAGAGTTCATTTTATCAGTTTGCCATTTCCTGAGGGTAATTTCAGTGTTTTGAGAAAATGTAACTTTTCTCAATGAAAATGGGAAGATTTCTTACAGGATTTGATGGCAGCATTTGATTCTGAAAGACAAGGACAGCTATTCTAACAGAGTGCATGAAGAACTTACTATGAAATCCCCAGTTGCTCTGTTATTAAGTCATCTAATAATTTTAATTTTATTGCTATCTTAAAGATCTGAGGATTATATTTTCCCCATATGTCTACCACAGTGTTTCATTGTGTCTGAGGGTCTTCCCTTCAACTGAGAAAGACAAAAGAGAAAAAATGTGAAAGATCATATAAAAGATAAATTTAGATATGAAGAAAGAACTTCATACCTTTGAGGGGAATACAAAGCACCAGCCTGTATCTCTAAGGTAATGGCAAGGCTGTCTTTGAGGACAAAATAATTTCTTATTTACACAGATCACTTAAATGTGATTCTGTGAGATAGGAAGATGGTTGGCTAAAATAAATTTTTTTTTAAGATTTTATTTATCTATTTGACAGAGAGAAACACAGCTAGAGAGGGAACCCAAGCAGGGGGAGTGAGAGAGGGAGAAGCTCTCCAGCAGGGAGCCCAATGCAGTGCTGGATCCCGGGACTCCAGATCATGACCTGAGCCAAAGGCAGTCGCCTAACCAACTGAGCCACCCAGGTGCCCCTGGCTGAAATAGTTCTTTTTCTTTAAGATTTTATTTATTTATTTATTTATTTATTTATTTATTTATTTATTTATTTATTCATTCATTCATTCATTCATTCATTCATTCATTCATTTGGCAGAGAGAGAGATCACAAGTAGGCAGAGAGGCAGGCAGAGAGAATGGAGGAAACAGGCCCCCTGCTGAGCAGAGAGCCCAATGCGGGCCTCCATCTCAAGACCCAGAGATCATGACCTGAGCTGAGGGCAGAGGCTTTAACCCACTGAGCCACCCAGGTGCCCTGGCTGAAATAATTCTTAAAGAGGTGGTTTATTTGTATAGAGAAGAGGAATATAGTCAGATAGCCCTGGATTCCTATCCATGTCCTGCAACACACTAGAGCTGTCACCTTGAGTAACACACATATTGCTCACAGGATTCAATTTTCTCAACTTTAAAATGATGGCCATGAAAATGTACAACAATTTTGTGAAGGTTAAATTAGATCAATATATAAAATCCTTACCATGGTGGCTATATCATAACATGTTTTCAGAAGGTAACACTTATTTTTATTAAAGTCCCTTTCAACTTTCTGAAAATAGAGTAGTACCACTTCTAATTTTTGCCTCTGAATAGAGTCTCTTGAATACCTAATAAAGTAAAGCAGTGACTCTCCACCCTAATGCTTATGATGATAAATCAGAAAAGAGACACAAGAAAGAGCTGCTAAAGCAAATAAATTTTTCCTAATTCTTGGCTTTTTGATAGCTCACAATGTTAAACTTCTTTTGACTGTTATTATTTTCCTCTAATTTTAACTGTTTTCCTATTTACTTTCAAAAAACCTTTGAGATCACTTAAAACAAAAATTAAGCAAAGAACTATATATTTAGATATTTCTGATAGAATTGTTAAACATTTAAAGACTTATTTATTTATTTTAGAAAGAGAGAGAGGGAGAAACATATCAGGGGGAGGGGCAGAGGGAGAGAGAGAGAAGCAGAACTCCCCACTGATTTCAGAGCAAGGGATCTCACTACCCTGAGATCATGATGTGAGTCCATTGCTTAACTAACTGAGCCACCCAGGATCCCTGAACTGTTAAACATTTAAATTTAAAACAGTTCCTGGATGCCTGGGTGGCTCAGTCTGTTAAGTGGCTGTCTTCAGTTCAGGTCATGATCCCAGGGTCTTGAGATGGAGCCCTGCATTGGGCTCCCTGCCCACTGGGAAGCCTGCTTCTCCCTCTCCCACTCCCACTGCTTGTGTTCCCTCACTCGCTGTGTCCCTCTCTGTCAAATAAATAAATAAAATCTTAATGAATACATAAATAGGACAAATTCAAAACAATTTAAAGGGCAATAGTCAAAAAAAAAAAAGAGAGAAGAGAGAAGATCAGTATGTTAAGTATTAGTAATAACCACTGAGTTTGTTACAATTCAGGCTTAAGTTTAGTCTCGAGAGTTCTGGCAGTCAAGCCAAAGAGCTCCCTTAATCATTAAATATTTAGAACCTTAATGGAATGAATCCTGTCAGTGACCCTTTAGTGTGGAACCCTGCAAGGGGGTTGCAGCTTTCATGGCGTTTTCATGGGTCTTCAACTCACTCATCATTCTCCACATCAATTTTAATGTATGATTCTAATGTACTCTTACAATGTACAATGAATTAAGGGTTTAAGCCTTTGGCTCCCATTATTTTGAATTATCTTGAGAAAATATGGAAATTATTTGTAAGCAGAAGGCACAACCCAACAAACAAGGGTTGGTAAACTGTAAAGATCCGATGGCCCATTTTTCCCTCCTAAAGTCTACCTCTATAGATATAAAGGGAATTCCTTACTTTGAGGGTAATTTTAAGCATCAGCATACATCTGTAAGGGAATGATGGGGCCATCTTTAATAAAAAATAAGTTCTTGGGGCACCTGGGTGGCTCAGTCAGTTAAGAATCTGCCTTTGGCTCAGGTCATGATTCCAGAGTCCAGGAATCTAGCCCCGTGATGGGTTCTTTGCTCAACAAGGAGTTGCTTGGCCCTCTGCCTCTGCTCTTCCCCCCATGTGTTCTGTCTCTCTCATTCACTGTCTCTCAAATAGATAATCTTAAAAAAAATTAGTTCTTGATTAATCTTTGAATTAGTGAAATTTGATTCTGAGTGATCAGTTGGAGGTTAGCTCAAGTGACTCTTAAAGAGGTATTTGCAAAAGCTACCAAAACCAAGCAGATTATCATCAATTACTCAGATAGTGCAGGCTGCATTAGCCTGGTCTCAGCTAAGGTTATTTTGTAGTATCACTGCTTGAAATCAGACATAAAAGATTTATGAAAAGTTGTGCTCTGTATACAGTTTTTTAGATTCTTGAGAATTTCTAACAAACTCATCAAATCTTATCAACTGCCTATTCCATGCCAAGCACTGTGCACTGTGGGAAGTCATCTGTATGTTTATCATAGGTGTTAAAATAACCCAGAATAAATGAGAAAATACCTTTAAATTAAGGTTCATCTGGTCCAATTTAAACCTAGAGGCTGGAGTACTCTTTGTTGGTATTGTGGCCATAAATTATTTTTTTTATGATATTTGTCTTTCAGGTTTCCATTTCAAAGATTATCCTTTCAATATGTAACCTTATTATTTTTACAAAGACTTTCATCATGTTTGACTTCCTAATTCATTTTATCTCCTGTGTTTTCATCTGTTGTATACTCAATTTATTAAGCTCAGTAGTACAAAATGTTATTTATTTAATTTGAATTGGATATCTATAAAAGATAAGCCACTGTGGTCTGAATGTTCCTCAAAAAATGCATGCATATTACTTCATCCTGTAAAAAGGAGCATAATATTGTATATTCCCTACACATTTTAGGTAAGCTGCCAGGATTACTGAGCTTACGCTGAGTTATTCTCAAAGATACCTCACAATATACACAATGATGCTCAACAAATACCCAAACTGTATATTGGACAGCATTGTTGTAGATGAGCCAATATGTATAATGTATAAATCTTTTAGCTTTTTTTAAAATCTTTTAGCTTTTTAAAATAATAAAATATTGTTACTGCTAAATTATTTTACATCATCTTGTATATAAGCATTCTTTTAAAATCTTTAAAAAGGTTGAGTAGTTGTGTTACATTTCTTTTTTTCTAACATAAGATTTGATGACCACTGAGAAATATTTACCTTATTTTAAACCCTCTGTGCTTGGAGATCTATTGCCACATAGCTTTGTCAACATTGTGCACCCCAGTAGAGTCTGAAAGTTACCTTATGTTATTTAAAAAAAAAAAAACTTCTGTCAAAAAAGAATGGTTTATTGTCTCTTAGCTCAAGAAGAATCCATGTCTGAGCCCTGTAGCAAAAATACAAAGCATATCTATCCCTAGTAGCTGTCATTTTCATCACAGGGTCTTTCATTTGCATCTTGCCATGGGTATCGATAAATCACTGGTGTGCAGTACTCAGCAGCACACCATTCAGCCATACTGGGAAAAGAGGCTCATTAGCTCTCAGCTCTGCCCCTTCCTGAAATGAATTCCGCTCTGTTTACCTATCAGATTTGTTACTTCCTCCACATAAGAAGGCATTCATGACAACTCAAAGCTTCCTGGATTCTTTCAAAAATCTGTTTTTGAGAACAACACAATTTACAAGTGAACAAAAAAATTTGAAGAGACATATCACAAGATATATGAATGGCTAAGAAGCATATGAAAAGATGTTGTATATCACTAGTCCTCAGAAAAATGCAAATTAAAACCACATTGAAATACCACCACACCCCCACTAGAATGGCTAAAGTTAAAATGACTGATGACACCAAGTGTTGATGAGGACTCAGAGCAACTGTAATTCTAATACACTGCTGATGGAATACAAAATGGTAGAGTCACTTTGGAAAATGTCATAAACATACATTTCCTGAATGAACCAGCAATTTGCATTTCTAGATATTTATCCAATAGGAAATGAAAACATACGTTGCACAAAAATGTATACATGAATTTTCATAGCAGCATTATTTGTAACAGGAAGAAACTGGAAGCAAATTAAATGTCTCTCAATTGGTGAATAAATAAACAAATTGTGCTATATCCATGACACAGAACAATACTCAGCAATAAAAAATGAAGAGGCATTAATACATGCAAGAACATGGGTGAAGCTCAAGCATTACACCATGTGAAAGAAGTCAAACACAAAAGAGAATGCACTGTGTTACTCCACTTACAGAAAATTCTAGACAGGACAAAACTATACTGACAGAAGGCAATCAATGGCTGCTTCAGCTTAGGGAATTTGAGGTGGGGATTTTCTGCAAAGAGCATGAGGAATCTTTAGGGCAATGAAATTACTCTGTACCTTTAACTCTGGTGATGGATGGACAATTATATATAATTACCAAAATATATCAAACTGTACACATAACATCTGTACGTAACACTTCAATGAAATATTTTTTTCTAGATTGTTCTTTTTCGTTCATTGTATTTGTTACAAAGTGATAAAAACTACTCCAAATTATTGATCCTTGTTACTCAGAAAATCAACTCTGATAATCTCAAAATCCCTCTTATTCCATGACTGCTCCCATAAAATAAGCCATTCCCTTTCTTTCTACTTCTGTTTTCAGAATGTAGTTGCTGCAAATATCCATGTGTTAGTTTCTTCTCTCTTTGTTCTATGACACAAGCAATAAGCACAATGCCACCAGCAAAGTAAACACAAAACTGTGTATCCCTTCCTTAGGAAAATATAGTAAAAATTCCTGACAAGACTGTTTTGGAAGTGTTTGCATTGATAAAGGTGATAATATTTAGAATCAAGTATATGCAAATAGGGTTGTTGGTATAGCAAGGTGCAAATGACTAGCCTCTCACTTGTCTGCTGTAGGCCTGAGAATGACCATCTCTTTTCAGTAAAAAGGAAGAGTCACACATACATGAGGCCTCAGATAGCAGAAATGGGGTCATTTTTGGAAGTTACACAGTTTGTATGTATACAAAAATTAACCTCAACTCTGCAACTGTTTGAAATTAGAATTGGCTGCCTTGTGAAATAGTGAGTCTCCTCCTGCTACAAATAATACAGCAGAGGTTGGATAAACATCTGTACAAATATCATAGATGTTATCCCAGCATCAGCTATGAGGTGAGACAGTGTGATGTCTAAGGTCTCACTTGACACTGAGATTCTATTACTCAATGAAACCATTTATGACCTTCTCCATCTGCAGTTTCACCAAAGTCAAGGGTTAAAAATCTACATTGCACAGGGCATGAGTTAGCCATCACAGACTGCTTGCTTCAGCAAGTTTGAGAATTTGGCCACGAAGAACAGGAAGAAAATACGCAAACCTCTGTACATTTCATAAGGTCTCAGCAGGGTCTAATGAGTGCCTCCCTTTTAAGAACATGAGTTTCAAAGACAACAGGAAGTAATCAGGTTGAAAAGTTAGCACTGAAATCACAGAGAGAAAGGAAATGAAAGGATATAGTGAGGGTCCCTGTGCATAAAGTAGTCACTGGATGATTTCTACCTTTTCAGCACAGTGTGAGGCAAGGTCTTTTGTAAAGGAAGAAGAGAAGAGAAAGGTTTAAAAAAATACACAGTGGAAAACGGATGAATGAGAGGCTGCTTGAGCAGATGTGTCAACATAAATTTAAACATCTTACATGGGTTGCTCACATGTTTTATGTCTCCCCTAGAAGCTCAGTTACCAAAAAAAAAAAAAAAAAAAAAAAAAGCAGACATCAGGTGCTCTAGGGTTAAGAGTAAGGTTTAGTACATTCTCAGCTAAAGATCAAAGAAGAGAGAGTTCCAGCAGTAGAAAAGAGGGGCATTAATGTAATAAACTCTGAAAACTCACTGAAGCTAGAAAGGCTTCATGATGTGGATAAAGCAGAAGAATGCTTAAAGGTCTTTGTAAAGCAGAATGGGAATTCTCTCAAGAATAACTAACACCTAATGGCATCTTACCAAGGCTTTTTCCAGACACTATTTTATTCAATTGCTGCAACAACTCTGTAAAGCATCATTATGTCCTAATTGTAAGATGAGGAAAGGCTTAGGTACAATGAGAGAGCCTCACTGGGTTATAAGGCTCTTACAGTGAGACTGGGATGTGAACAAGGTTTTCTACTACGAAACATCTACTCTAATACCAAATATCCTCTCTTCTTCGGAACTCTGTCTTTTCTGTGTGTAGAGCCCAATGTAGGGGCCAGAGTGGAAGATAGAAGCAGCAAACTTCTCACAACATGGTCATGCTCCCTAGCATGTCATCAGCACCCAACAGTATTCACAAGCACACAGCAGGGACTCAACTCAGTAAATACAATTAGAGGTGAACTGAGAAGAAAAAGACAAAACAGAGAGCTACCAGAAGCCCAGTAAGGAAAATCCTTCTATGAAACACCTTGAAAACCACAGGAATATAAATGAATTAACCATCCTAAGTCACTTTCCTTTATAATATATAAACCATCACAGGTTTTTGATCTCCACCTTTTGTTGCATTTTTTTATTGCACTGTTGGACACATTTTGACATTTCACTTTTCTGTTTTTGTTTTATTTTATTTTATTTTTTTAAGACTTTATTTATTTGACAGAGAGAAACACAGCCAGAGAGGGAACACAAGCAGCGGGAGTGAGAGAGGGAGAAGCAGGACTCCCGCCGAGCAGGGAGCCCGATGTGGGGCTCGATCATGGGTCTCCGGGATCATGACCTGAGCCAAAGGCAGTCGCTCAACCAACTGAGCCACCCAAGCGCCCCTCTGTTTTTGTTAAAATAGTCTTCAGAGCAGGACTTTTTTTTTTTTTTTAAGATTTTATTTATTTATTTGACACAGAGAGAGATCACAAATAGGCAGAGAGGTAGGCAGAGAATGAGGGGGAAGCAGGCTCCCCGCTGAGCAGAGAGCACAACATGGGCCTCTATCCCAGGACCCTGGGATCTTCACCTGAGCCGAAGGCAGAGGCTTAGCCCTCTGAGCCACCCAGGCACCCTGAGCATCTGACTCTTCATTTCAGTTCAGGTCATGATTTTAGGGTTGTGAGATTGAGACCCAAGCTGATCTCTGTGCTGCATGTGGAGCCTGCTTGAGATTCTCTGACCCTCCCCTGCTGCTCATGCTGTCTGTCTAAAAAAAAAAAAAAAAAAAAAAAGCCTTCGGAGCTATAACTTATATTAAAGTAACAATTTATTTTTAAAATTGATAATTTAGAAGGATTAATATGACAATTATATTTTTCATTTAGCATGAGATAGATGCTAAAGCACTATTTAAATAAGATAAATTGCCAAGTCCCTTTCATTTGGGTGTGTATTGCTTCTTCTATGCATCTTAGATGGTAGTAAATATGGCTTGAATTAAATTACATTTATAGGCATTATATTTAAGCAATACATCTTCAATGCCCCCAGAAGAAGGCTTTTATTTCTAGAAATACCTTCAAGATTTTCACTTACTGCAAAGTTGTAAAATGTTGGTCACTCTTGTATTCGTTTTATAGTCCACTGGCCATCAAACTGGGTCATGTGCACCCACAGAAAACTTACAAATGTCTACAAGCAAGGTCCAGTTTGAGGACATCAATTACAGGTCACCAGCTTCCCCTATATACGCCTTCCTAACTGGGTCTGCCTGACGATCTACAGTCGGTGGTCATGCCAGTGCTCCTTTTCCCCTCTCTTTCATCATGTCCTCTCTCCCACTTTACAGAAGAAGTGCATGCCGCTCACCCATTTTGCATTATAGTATGGTGGCAGAGAGAGCCTTGGGGTATAAAGAGTACTTGAAGGCACTACAAAAGAGGGACAGTTTGAAATACTGTGTTTGCCAAGTCTTCCTTTATCAAGGCACCAATTTTGTCTCTCAGTTGCATATTTGAAGTATGTCAAGGAGAAAGTGGAAATTTCCATATCTACTTCCAACCCTTCAACATTAGATCCTCAAATAAAAACATATTGGAGATAAACTGATTTTTCATATTTTCTTTTTACTCAGACATGCATAATAAACTTTTTAAAAAAGATTTTATTTATTTATTTGACACAGAGAGAGATCATAAGTAGGCAGAGAGGCAGGCAGAGAGAGCAAAGGAAACAGGCTCCCTGCTGAGTAGAGAGCCCGAGCTGGGGTGGGGGCTCAATCCCAGGACCCTGAGATCATGACCTGAGCCGAAGGCAGAGGCTTTAACCCACTGAGCCACCCAGGCGCCCTAAACGTTTTATTTTTTAATATTAACAGTTTTATTAACCATAGCCAGATATTTATTGAAGACATTGATATTTATTGTCTACCTGGGTAGGAGATGACTTGCTGTCATTTTGTCAACCGATTCTTTGCTCATTTATTCCTTCTTATTTGAAAGACTTATAGTAAGCTTAGCAGAGTAATGCTGTGGTAGGAAAAAGTGTGAGAAGAAAATTGCAGAGAAAAGATCAAACTACTTGATTGGTCTCTGGTTCAAAACACCTGCTATGGTGCAAAGAGCGCACCCTGCTGGCCAGTTTCGGTGTCTGTAAAACGCACCATCCACTGTAAAATTCTGGTTGTGAAGCCTCAAAGAAACAACTAATGTTAAATGTTGTGGAGCCACAAAATAATATGAATACGGGTATTTTTATCCTAGAAAAAATAGAAGAGAATATGGCATAATCAATAAAACCACAACTTGGTCCTTGATTCCTCTTATCACTTCATCTTTTCTCCTGGTTGGTACTGTTGTTTTTCTTCTACTCCCATTTGTCAACCAAGTGCTCAGTACACACCTGCTATCTGGCCAGTGCACCTTCCTCCTTTCTAGCAGCTTTAGACCCTCTTCATCTCTACAAATCTTCTCTTTATCCCCTGTCACTGCTGATAGTTGATGGCTAGCTTTGACACACTAAGCATGAATCATTCTTCCTGGGGTGCTGTGACAAGCACATCAGTGTGGCATTATGGATAAAGTTATACCTGATAGATTCAGCCAGAATGGCTACAAGGTTTGAAACAAAGCTGTGTCTCTGAACGCAACAGATAATGACCATGATCGAGATGGTGAAGGTCAAGGTTAACTTCTTTAATTGCACATACACTGTAATTCTATTTCATAAAAGCAATGATATCCGAGATGCTGCTTCTCTGAACCATCGTTTTACTCTTTTGTGGTTAAAAATATAATTCCTCATAATGGCACCCACAGTGTGCTGCAATTATATAGAAATGTACTTCCAGTTATAATCCATCGTGTGATTAGAAAACATCAGTAAAGCACCTGCCAGAAAAAGTAGCACACTGTAAATACTATTAATTCCTATCTCATATTGATGCAGAACTGTGCTGGCAGTAAAAATCAACTGATTGATGCTCAGCATTACCTGAAGTAAGTGGTGGGAGAGTTCCTAAAACAGAACAGTGACTTAAAAGTCAACTAATAACTCAGTGCAACTGTTTGGGAAGAGCAGTCTGGATATCAAATGAGAACTATCTAAAACAAACACCTTCTCTGCCAAGCAGCTTCTACATGTACTTGGTGTTAGGTTTGCATGATTCAGTGTGGTAGATTATGTGTCTCTCAAGCTACTCTACTTTTCAAAAATGTAGTGATTTGTTTATATTTAATGAAGACACTAGATATGTTAAATAAACTCCTCCCCCCACCCCACCACCATTGACCACGATTCCAACTCAGAATAACAAGATCACGCTTTCCAAACCTAAATCATGTGAGACTGAGTGAAAGTAAAAGGCTGTGGGAGAAAAGTTTCAACTGATGGGTAAAATGGAAGGAATGAGAGCTCGAGATAGTGGAGAGGAGACCAAACGTCTTTGGGGTGAAGCCAAAGAATCCAAGTACTGTCAAAGTGAAGTTTAAGAAACCAAGGGGGGGAAAATTCATCTTGGTGCTAAAGTAGTCCAAGAAAATGGATTAAATACATGAAGCAAATGGAAACATTACCATGATAATATAATGTTTATAAGGAAAGAAGTTTAGGTGCAGTGGTTAAGTACTTGGGCTCTGGGATTCAACACTGCCATGTTCAAGCCCCATCTTTGCCACTTAACAACCTTGCCTGCTTTCCATGATTTACTCTCTGAGGCTTGGTTTCCCCATGAGTACAACTGGAGATACAACCAGTATCTATCTCTTATGATAACTAAACAATGTACTGAAGCGAGAAGGGCTTGGTTTAAGTTAGCTAATACTGTTCTCTTTGCTTCTTTGCTTGTAGTGTTATGTATTACACTGTGCTGAATAAAGACAAGTAAGTCACTGAACACTGCTAACACATCATCTAACAGCTGCCACTGGCACTATGACATCTTAATAATGGCAGCACAGAAGAGAGATGAGGTGCTTTTTAAACAAGGAAAACTATACAGCATTATTAAATGGTATTAGACAACTAATTTATAATGCTGGGCTCTAAAATATGAAAAATCTGAAAAGGAAAGTCAGAAATATGGTTAATTATCTCATGGGAAAGACAGTCTCCTAGATGCAGTCTTTCAACCTCTACTGACCCACGTAAGAAAGGGCCTTGGGTCTGGAATACTTCCTTACCAAGAGATAAAGAATCCATATGGCCTGTGCCAAACTCATCACCTTATGTGGGAATAAACTTATTTCAGGCTCAATGGCTACTCCTTCAGCACTGCTTATAGCATGTGCACCACATGGCCCCCTACTATTACATGTACCCTCCACAAGGAGGGGATGGGGTTTCTTTCACTGCAAAACTAGAGAAGAGTATATAGGCCAACTGTGTTGGCCACAGGGAAAGACCCACTGGCCATGGGAAGCTGACACCCATTACTGAAGCTGATCTTGCTTTGTCTCTTCTCTATAAAGTACTGTTTCGGGGCACCTGGGTGGCTCAGTTGGTTAAGCGACTGCCTTCGGCTCAGGTCATGATCCTGGAGACCCAGGATCGAGTCCCACATCAGGCTCCCTGCTCGGCGGGAAGCCTGCTTCTCCCTCTCTCGCTCCCCCTGCTTGTGTTCCCTCTCTAGCTGTGTTTCTCTCTGTCAAATAAATAAAAATCTTTAAAAAAAAAAAAAAGTACTGTTTCATTTGGTACTTGCCTGTGTTGTGTTTTCCAGTGATTCCATTACAAAGATGCAATGCGTGAAAATATTTAGAGTCCTCTCCTGGGATTAGTACCTGGTGCACGATATTCTATTCCTTTGGGATTGATAACTGGTGCCTAGTATTCTGCTCTACACTGCTAAACTTGAAAATAGAACCTAGGAAAAAAGTTAAAGAAATGAAAGAATAGCTAGAAAAGAATATTGAGAGCTTACTATAATTTTCCTTGTTGTAAAGTCTGCTCTCTCTAAAATTAATATAGCTATGCCAGCTTTCTTTTGATTAGTGCTAGCATAGTATATCTTTCTTCTTTCCTTTACTTTTAATCTATCTGTGTCTTTTAATTTAAAACAGGTTTCTTGTGAACTATAGAGTTGGGTCTTATTTTTCTATTTACTCTGAAAGTCTCATCTTTTAATTGATGTATTTAGAATATCCACATTTAAAATAACTGATATAGCTGGATCAATATCAGTCATATTTGTAACTGTTTTCTATTTGTTGCCTTTGTTCTTTGCTTCCTTTTTTGTCTTCCACCTTTTTTCTTTTTTTCTTTTTCTTTTTTTCTTTTTCTGGCTCAAATTGAGCTTTCTATATGATTCTATTTTCCCCTCTTTTCTTAGCATTTCAATTATATTTATTTAAAACAAGTTTTTAGTGCTTTCTCTATAGTTTGCAATATCCATTTATGACTAATCCAAGTTCACTGTAAAATAATACTACACTGCTTCATGGGCCATACAGGTATCTGCTTATTTGGCTTGGTTTTCTTCAAACTTCCTTGATCTGCAGTTTAGTGTCTATCATTAATTTTGGAAAATTCTCAGCCATTATGATGTATTTATTCTGTTACCTTTTCTTCTTCTCCTTCCAATATTCACATTATATGTACATTACACCTCTTGTAATTATTCCACAGTTTTTGGATATCCTGTTCCATCTTTTTCAACTCTTTTTTTTTTTTAAATATCCCTTGCATTTCAGTTTTGGAATCTTTATTGACATATCTTCAAGCTCACTGATTTTCTTCTTGGTCATTTCCAGACCACTAATGAATCCACTGAAGGCATTCCTTATTATATTATGAGGCTTTTGCTTTCTAGTACTTCCTTTGAATCCCTTCTTAGATTTTCCATTTCTGTGCTTGCATTACCTACTTGTTCTTGCATATTATTCACTTTTTCCATTATAGTCCTTAACATATTAATCATAGTCAATTTAAATTCCCAGTCTGATAATTCCAAAATCTCTGCCTTGTCTAAATCTGATCATAATACTTTCTTTGTTTCTTCACTTGGTGTTTTGTTGTTGTTCTTGTTTTTCTTTTTTGTATGTCCTAAAACTACTTTTTGTGGAAAGCTAGATGTGATATAACAGACAGTACAAACTAGCAAAGAAACCTGAAGTAGAGAGGACTTTAGTGTGAGGTTTTAATATTTATCTGGAGTTAGACTGTGTTTACCATTTGCCCTCGCTATAGTGTCAGAGGCTAAAATTTCCTCCAATGCCCTCATTTTTATCTCTTCGGTTGTCTTTAGGTGTCTCTAGAAATCCCATAAAGAGGGTTTGACACTTGCAGTTCTTTTGGCTTTAATCCCCTGTTATTATGTAAGAGCCCTATTAGTATGCTCTTCAGTATACTTCCAGTGACTAACAGTCTCCTACAGAAAGAAGGCCCTTAATAATTACCTGTTGAATGAAAGACTAAGGGTAAAGATAAAGGTATAAAGAAGGGTTTTCTGAAGGCTATTAATGGCCTGGATTGTGACAGTAAGCCAGGTTGTGAAATCTCCCTTCCCACATGCCTTAAAAGCAGCCCAGCTTTTAGTATGTGTAGTATGGTTTCTGAATTCTCCTGTCAGAAATTGAAAGCATGGACCTGCCAGTTTCTTAATGTTCTTCACATGTTCTTCTCCTGATTTTTGTGCATTTCTCTCAGGACATCTGACCATCAGTAAGTTGCCTCATATGGACTAAGAAAGGTTTACATTGTTATATCTCAACAGAAGTTTAGTCTTTCATGCCTTAGAATTATTGTCTTCATTCATTCAAAAAATTTGCTGAGTATGGGTTGCTGATGTTCCGTCTGTTAATATATTACATTTGTCCACTTTTTTCTACCTTATGTAATTTATTCTTATTGTAAGATAACTTAACTCAGAATAACGCATTTCTACCACACACTCCTCCCAGAATATTTAGGTCAACTTTAGCACCTGCTCCCAACCAGTAAAGATTTATATGTTCTCCAAAATTCTTTTTTTTTTTTTTTAAGATTTTTATTTGTCAGAGAGAGAGAGAGAGAACACAAACAGGGGGAATGGCAGGCAGAGGGAGAAACAGGCTCCCCACTGAGCAAGGAGCATGATGGGACTTAATCTGGGATCATGACCTGAGGCGAAGGCAGACACTTAACTGAGCCACCTAGGTGTCCCTTCTTCAAAGTTCTTACATTCTAATTGCTAGATGGTGAAACTCTTATTTAATAAAAGTTTCATATCCAACTGAAGGCTGGGTCCTGAGCATTGTTTAGATTATTCAGATTGTTCAGATTATAGTGCTTTCCTTTTCAGGTAGTGAGCAGGGAAAGTTGATGCATGAGCCTTGAAGAGAAGGCTGGAAAGAAAAAAACACAAGGAAAACCCTATAGAGGTATCAGTTGATGTCTTTGGGATTTTGAGAGCTAGTATTCTGCAGGCTTTCCACTCCCAACCACCATGACTGATAATGGTCTGGCAGGATCACAAACTTTGGACATCCATATTTCTTTATATGCTCCATACCTGTTTATATCACCCATTTCTACTGTGAGTAGATGAATCCCTTAAATCCAATTACTTCAAACATTCAGATTTTGTCATAAGGCTTGGCCTCACTATTTCTTATCTGAATCTCATCTTCCCTCTACTGTGATTCCCAGTAATGAGGAAGCTGTTTCCACACGGGAAGTTCCATTTTAAATTAATCTGCTCCTTTGATACTCTTCTTCATTAACTTTCACTATGCTTTCTATGTTTCTTTAACTTGAAGCTGTTATAATTTATCCAGCAGGAATGACTTCAAAGGAGCAAAGATAGAAGATTTTAGAATGATTCAAAAACAAAGAAAAGCAATAAGTATTGCAATGTAATCTTACAAGAAGTTTAATTTTTCCACTGTGAGAAAATAATATACCCATAAAATGTCTCTGAAACATAAGCAGCTAAACTCATTTCTCCATCTATGGCTTGATAAGAAAAAAAAATTTAATGGATAGTAGTTGATTGATCATTTTCCACATGGGAACACACTATAAATGGGCTCCAAAACAATTTCCCAACCCATGCTCTAGTAATAACACAGTGCAGCAACAGAGAAGGCATTTCAGGAAAAGACCATTCTTGAGAAAATATTTTCAAGTAATTTCCTTTCTTAATCATACATCCAAGGTATTTTTACACATGTACATTAAAAAGTATCTACAAATAAACAAAAAAAGTGTCTGCAAACAAGGACCTCCTAGTACTTTTAGCATTTTTGAGGGTCTTCCACTTCTTAAAGAGTTTTCTGACTTCTCCCACCACATGGGACTATGGATACACAGGCAGATTGTCCCAGGGCCTAAGGCAGTGATAAATCACCATTGAAAAAGTCCACAGTGACGCCTTCAGATTCTTAATTTACTCAGAAGTAGCTTAAGCACTGGCATCAATACGATGACTGTGACAAACAAATTTTGATCATGATAAAATCTCACTTTGTACTTTAATTAAAGAAGAACTATGGAGCTAGTAAACTGATACAGTTAAATATCAAACTCCAGAGGGATATTACACTGGTCTGGCCAAACAATGAATTCTTTGTTATTTGGCAGCAGCAGAATTTTTTCATGAATCAAATATCTGAGTTGTATACAATGTACACCAAACACAGACTATCAATCTCCCAATTATTATATGGATTGCACATTAAAATTGTATACTGTTCAATCTTCCTGGAATGTTTCAGAAAGCATTTTGACCCATCATCACACCTCTGGGTAGGATCTGAAGTTCTCATTATGCCAGGACAGTATGAGAACTGGGGGCTCATAAAGACCTACTGATAAAACTCCAGGCAGGGTAGAATTTGCTATAATTTGAGGGAATGCTTAGAGTTTGCTGGATGCTGAAAATACCTATAAATTTTCCCTGATTCCCAACACCATTTATATTACTATCTTCACTAATCAATACTGACAATTCTGATCACACACGCACACATACACACACACTCTTTGCCCATGTGTGTGTATAGCTGTGTATGTCTAATTTACACACAAATCCAAAAGTGCCCAATATTACTTTGAAACTTTTTTATATGTAGAAAAATTGGTCTAGTCTCTAGTCCATTCTTCTTGGAACTAGGATCCATCTAAAATATTGCCTCAAGAAAGAAGACAGAGTCCAACATTGACAGGCTATGTGTTCATTTTTCTAGATTTCTTGGGCAATGAAGAAAATCTTTCCTGATAGAGTTACATTTGAGGGGCAAATAGTTAAGGAAAGACATATTTACATGTGTTTCCCATTTCTTTCCCTAGGCAGTATTGAGTAGATATGCAGTCCAAATGAAAATGGAAGGAAAAGGGTTGGAAGTTGAGAGTGCAGGATTTAGAACAGGGTACAGAAAATAGAGCAGTAATGGAGGGAATCGTTGGAAATCAGGAAGTGAAGTTTTTTGCTTCTTTGTTTTCATCTTGTTTTTCCTTGGAGAAGGCACAAACTTAAGGAGCTTTAAATATTTATAGGAAGGATCCAGCTTTTTGGTCCATCCGTCCTTTCATTTAACAGACATTTCTTGAGCATCTTCTATATAACAGACTTTGTTCTAAGCATTATAGAAGAGCAACAAAGACAGGCTAGATTCCCATCTTTAATACCTTGCCATCTATTTGGGAAAAACAAACAATAAGCAAATAACATTAGTATTAGTTGGTGATAAATGCTATGAAGAAAATGATACAAAGTGATGTTGAGGGGTGCAGTGTTATTTATACAAAGTAGTTACAAAAGGCCTCTGAAGGGAAGTGACACCTTAGTAGAGGCTGAAATGATGAAAAAATCTGGTCACGAAATAATATGAGGCAAAAGCATGTAGAATAGAGGGAACTCTAGGGTAGGGAAACACAACGTGGTGTGTCTAAGGGACTGAATGATAGCCAGTGAGTGTGGTAAATGAGGTAAAGTGGTAGAAAATAAAATCTAAGAAGTAAGCATAGCCCATCAGCCAAGAAGGGTTTTGAATTTTATTATTTTATTCTAATCACAATAGGAATGTATTATAGAGTTTTAAACAGAAGAAGTGGAATGATCTTATTCAAACTTTAGAACAATTAGTCTCCCTATATCGTGGAGATGGATTATAGGAGATCAAACAACAACAACAAGTAAAACCTGTTAGAGAGCTATGTCTCTGTAAGAGAGATATAGCAGTGAAATGGTGAGGAGTGATCAGACTTAGCTTACAGTAGATGTAAAGTCAATGGTTCTTGCTGACAGATTGTATGGCTGTCAAAGAAGAAGAAAAAAAGATGTTTGAGGACTTTTCCATGAGCAACTAGGTGGATGGGGGTGCCATGGTGCCATTAGGAAAATGAGACCCTTGGCAATTTATGAGTTCCCATTGAAAGAAAGGCATTGACTGTAATGAAAGAAGAAGGAGAGTTGATAGTGTAAGGTTCTTTTTTTTTTTTAAGATTTTATTTATTTGACAAAGAGAAACACAGCCAGAGAGGGAACACAAGCAAGGGGAATGAGAGAGGGAGAAGCAGGCTTCCCGCCGAGCAGGGAGCCCGATATGGGGCTTGATCCCGCGTCTCTGGGATCATGACCTGAGCCGAAGGCAGTCGCTTAACCAACTGAGCCACCCAGGCGCCCCATGATAGTGTAAGGTTCTAGAGAAAGCAGAGAGATAGTAAGTAAACCTTATGTGAGGGGGTCATTATTATTTTAAGGAAAGTCTGCTCTTCTATTGTATAGAGAGTGTGAGGGAGAAAATGAGTATTAAATTACAGGTTTCAGGCTTAATAACATTAGTATAATCAACATTTGGTTGCAGGCCTGAT
Source organism: Spilogale gracilis (assembly GCA_004023965.1). Lineage (NCBI taxonomy): Eukaryota > Metazoa > Chordata > Mammalia > Carnivora > Mephitidae > Spilogale > Spilogale gracilis. The sequence continues at coordinate 67,425 of PITA01001853.1, read as the reverse complement.
ATACAGATGGCTACTATTTTTTCTATGAAGTACAAGGAAGCAGAGAGAGGGATAACTGGGATATGAAAGTGGAGTTTCAGAGAATTATCTGAATAGAAAAAAGTAAGCATGTTGCTAGGTAGCACTGAGGTTACCTTCAGGGTTAGTGTGATTTTTCTTTATTAGTACTCCACTGGTCAGAAATAGGCACAAATAAAGCATAAAGGTGTGTTCCTCTAGAGTTCATATTTTATCTGATGGGTGTTTTGAAAATTTGAGAAGAAAGGTAGGAGTATCCTATTTTTAATAAGATTCTTGGATGGGGTGCCTGGGTGGCTCTGTCGGTTAAGTGTCTACCTTCTGTTCAGGTCATGATCCAGGGGTCCTGGGATCAAGTCCCACATCAGACTCCTTGTTCAGCAGGGAGTCTGCTTCTCCCTCTCCCTTTGTGTGTCCCCTCCCTCTATGTGCTCTCTCTCTCAAATAAATAAATCTTTAAAAAAATAGAATTCTTTAAACCTAAGATAGATAAGATAGATAAGGATGCTATTTTAAGATGGTTTGAATAATGAATTAAAGGCAATAATGAGTAGAAAGAATGTCAAAAAATGGTCATGGTGTGAGTGATGGCACAAAGCAGAACAAGAGAAGGCTTCACACAGACTGTGGAATTTATTTTGGAGATGGTGATAATAAGGTCCAGGAGTAAACATAGTGTGGGTTTCTGAGATGGAGTATAGAAGGGTAAAAGAAGAGGAGATAAACAGGTGAAGGACTGAGGCCCAGGATGTTGAATGGGTCATTCACACAGACACGGAGGTGAGGATGGAGACTAAGAACCAATCACCAAAATCTTTTTTTTTTTCAAGGATTTATTTATTTAAGAGAGAGAGAGAAAGAGAGAGAGAAGGAATACAAACACAGGGAGTGAGAGAGGAAGAAGGAGGCTTCCCGCTAAGCAGGGAGCCTGATGCAGAACTAGATCCTGGGACTCTGGGATCATGACCTGAGCTGAAGACAGACCCTTAACAACTGAGCCACCCAGGTGCCTCCCAATCATCAAAATCTTTGATGCATGAGCAAGACTGAGCAGGGGAGACAACAGCAAGAAGGTGGGAGAGGGGCAGTATTAGTTAACAGCATATCTACAGAAAAGAGTTGGGTCATAGTTGGAGGCAATGAAATGAACAGGGTAGCAGATCTACTGTGTCACCGTGAGGAAGCAGAGACGTGAAATAATACTCAGCTACTCTTTGAGAAAACTATAATAGTGTCCTGAGGACCTGAGGAGGAAGCCAAGTGGAATATAGAAAGGCTCTGAGAACAAGCTATGGAAAGAAAGATGAGAAAGGACCTGGAGGGCACAACGGAAGGAGTCAAGAAGAGGAGGAGCTAGGACTTCCATGTCTAGGACAAAAATGCTTAGAACATCATGGCTACAGTAGAGAAAGAACAGGTCTGGACTTGGAGGGGAGGAGTTATTCTATAGACTTTAGACAGAGAAAACAGGTATATTCAGCCTTAGGGATCTTTTTAACTGGGAAGAGCATGAAGCCAAATAACTAATGATCACTATGAGCCGGGTGACATTGGTCCAAAACTTTGAAGTTTCTATCTTCAGTAGCTATACCAAGAGTTTTTAGAATAATATATTCTTTTTACTTTCAGTTATTTATTTATTTAAAAGTATTTTATCTCTCCCTTTATACTTTTTGGTTATGATACAACTTGTATAGTGACTGAACCTGAGAAATAAGTCACAAGCATCACAAAAAATATTACAAAAACTTTCAAAATTCTCCACAAGTAAATAAAGAAAAGTAGCTAACACTTATTGAGCATTTATTATGTGTCTGGCACTGTTCTTCTTGTGTTATCTAAAGCTCTCAAGAATCCAAAGAACCCAATATTATTATTTACATTTCATCAATGCCGTGACTAAGAATTAAGGAGGTTCAATAGTTTGCCCAGGGCCTTATAGCCAATATACAGTAAATACGGTCCTGATCGGTGATATCCTAGAGTGCAATGTTAGACAGCTGCTGGACCAGGAGAGGCACGCAGTCTAAGTTCTAAACATACCACTGGAGTATTTAAATACTTTAAAAATGTTTTTAAAAAATAAAAAAAAAAAAAGAAGAAGGAAGGAAGTGATGAGGTTCAGGACACCCCAGAATACAGCTCCTTGACATACTGAGTATTTTAAGCTGAAGGAGTCTGAGAAAATACCAGAAGCAGGAAGGTCGCTCTGATCTTCCCCTGCCCTGTTCCACTGAAACAGGTAAAAAATAAAATAAAATAAAATAAAATAAAACAACCCATTATGTGAGATGCACCCTCCCCAACACGCAGATAGAAGAAGCAGCCATGTCTATGAAGACAAAGGGACTCTGAGAAGAACCCCAACAAACAGGTCTCACCAAATTTCCTTTCAGTTTACTATGCTTACTTCATACTCTTTACTCCAGCATATTCCTCCATGACACTCCAATATTCATCAAACTTAGCATAAAATACTCAGATTTAACTGTTTTTTCATTTCTTTCCAAAGGTTCCTATGTCATACAGAACTTAAATGAATGTGAAGCCTTTCTCCTATTAATCTGAATTTGGAAAGGAAAAGACTCTTAGCACCTTCGCTCAACCACTCCCCACATAAGGGAGGGAGGGAGGGAGGGACGGGAAAAACCTGACATGACTCTGAACTGGTATACATGCTATTTAAATGCTCCATGGCCTGCTCTGGGACGGAATGTACAGTATTTCGGTGTGTTTACCTTTTCAGTGTATGTTCACGAGGAAGCATCTGCTGATAAAACATAGTAATCTGCAGCTTTTTGGGGTGGCATTACCAGTTAAAAATAACTGCTGGCAGAACTGAATCACGGCAAATGGAAATGTTAAATCAAAACCATTTCAAGGCTGCCGAAACAATCCTCTGAGTTTGATCAAGCTGCACTCATAAACAAAGCAAGTGCGTACCCATTGGGCTATGACCTTCTCTCTTTGTGGGGGAAAGGTCCACTCCCTCCCACAAAAAGAAACAAAAGGGTAGAAAGACAGCCACTCATAGCTCCGCACAAGCTGCCTCCCCTTGCAGAGAAGGCTAGCATTTTCATAGATGAGCAAGCACACATTTGGGTTCCTTCAGCACCATGTGGTGGCCCCCATGCCATTTCTGGAAGAGGATGTTCGACAAGGAGATGGAATGTGGCCCCTCAGGATTCCAGGGCTGGGCATAGTGGGCAGTGGCTTGGGTGAGCACAACCACCCACTCCCCACACTGACAAAATTGGCCTTCTACTGAGGCAGGTGTCAGGGCAGGACAGTCAAATGGCATGAGTAATAATAAATGAACAGTAATAAATGAATGTGCTCAGTTAGACCTTGTGATTTCCCAAAGCATCAGGTCACTAATTTGACAGCTCATAAGATAAATTAGGCATTAGGAAAGTGTGATTTATAATAAGAAACATATTTGGTCTTCATCCATGGCTCCCAGTACATAGCTCCTAAAACCTTTGTAATTTCCTATGTGACAAGAGCTATAGGGTCAGCTTTTGTTCCCAGCTCCTGAAATAGCTGCAGTGCAATAAAGGTGAAATGAGTATTTCTGGTCATGCATGATTAGCCCCCTTCAACCACACCTGAGTATATGTTCATGAATGACTACTAAAGTGTCCCTGTGGATGAAGGCTGGAACCAACCATGTGGTTAGAGGGCTGGGACTTTTGGTCTCACCCTCTCCCCACCTCCCCAAGATCTGGAGAAGGGAGAGGGACTGGAAGTTGAATCAGTCACCAACTGCCAACAATTTAATCAATTATGCCTATGTAATACATGAAGTTTGGAGAGCTTCGGGGTTGCTGAACACATTGAGGTTCTGGGAGGGTGCTGTACCCACAGAGCATGGAAGCTCAGAGCCCCTTCCTCTACATCCTGCTCCATACTCTTCTTCCCTCTGGATGGTCATCTGTAGCCTTTAATTATATATTTTAATAATAAACCTATAAACATTTCCTTGAGTTCTGTAAGCCAGTCTAGCAAATAATTGAACCCGCAAAGGGGGTTGTGGGAACCCTGACTTATAGGCAGTAAGATAGATAGTGACAATCTGGCATCTGAAGAAGAAACTGTGAAGCTGTGAGACTGAGCCCTTAACATATGGCGCCTGATGCTAACTCCAGGTAGATAGTGTCAGAACAGAGGTGAACTGTGGGACACCTAGCTGGTGTCACAGAATTGCTTGATGTGTGCTGTGGAAAACCTTCCCATTGGGTATCAGGAGTGCGGCAGTAGCGTGTGAGGAAAGGAAAATACAGAGTGTTTTTCCAAGGCAGTGAGCAACTTCTAAAGTCAGTAAAAATTATTTGCATGCTTCAATTTTGCATTAGCACTATATTTACTTGATAGTCAACATATTCTTTTTGGGAGGGGTCCATACTGGGTTTCAGGAACTACAGGTATGGTCATTTATTTAATCTTTATTTTTTTTTTTTTAAAGATTTTTATTTATTTGACAGAGAGAAACACAGCTAGAGAGGGAACACAAGCAGGGGGAGTGAGAGAGGGAGAAGCAGGCTTCCTGCCGAGCAGGGAGCCCGATGTGGGACTCGATCCCGGGTCTCCGGGATCATGACCTGAGCCGAAGGCAGTCGCCCAACCAACTGAGCCACCCAGGCACCCCTTATTTAATCTTTAAAACAAACTCAATAGATCTAATGATCACCCCAGTTTTACAAATGGGTAAATGAAGGGTCAGAAAAGTAAAAAACAACAAAAACAAACCCATACTATTAGGTACAAAGCAAAAGTATTAAGTATAAATATAGGTCTGGGCAGATACAGAAGTCCATTTCCTTTCCATTCCTGTGGCTACCTGGCATCATATCCGGCTGTGTTAAATAAGAGCTTCCTTCACAGCCTTCCTTCTGGATTGAGACCCATGCTCCTACGGAAAGATCTTCCTGCCTGCCAAACACTGGATTTGCATCTGATGATGGAGACGGACCTCAAAAGGGAGAATTCAGAGAGTAGAAGAGAAATTAAGCCTCAAAGCCCATGGATGAGCTCTTGAGGCACAGCAGTGGCTGCTTTCTCTACATCTGAAGCAACTGATTTCAGAGCAAAGACTGCTGTGCTACAATGTAGAAGTGTCACTCAGCATCCATGGACATTTTGAATTCCTCATTAGCCAGAGCTGTCACCGTATAAACAAAGCCGGTGGGGCGCCTGGGTGGCTCAGTTGGTTGGGCGACTGCCTTTGGCTCAGGTCATGATCCCGGAGACCCGGGATCGAGTCCCACATCGGGCTTCCTGCTCGTCGGGAAGCCTGCTTCTCCCTCTCTCACTCCCCCTGCCTGTGTTCCCTCTCTGGCTGTGTTTCTCTCTGTCAAATAAATAAAATCTTTAAAAAAAAAAAAAAAAAAAAAAACAAAGCCGGTTCTTACATCTGAATATTAAGTCAATCTTTTTTCTTTTTCTTTAAAAAAAAAAAAAAAAAGGACAAGCCCTTTCTTTAAACTGTTACTATGCTGGTGTGCCTGGGTGACTCAGTCGGTTAGGCATCAACTCTTGATTTGTGGCTCAGGTCATGATCTCAGGGTTATGAGACCAAGCTCTGCATGGGGCTCCATGCTCAGTCTGTTTGTCCTTCTCCCTAACTCTCTGCCTCTCTCCCCCAATAAATAAATAAAATCTTAAATAAACAAATAAATAATAAATTGTTCTCATGTACCAGTTTATGTTGCTTAAAGCAGCAGTATGTAGTGGCCAAGGGCACACCACTCCAAGATGGGCCACTTGGGCAATTAAGAGTATTTCGAGTTAAAAAGCAATCAAAACCCAGTGGATTAAGGAAAAGCTCTTTGCCTCCCCCTCTTTGCCTCCTAATGGAATTTAGATAAAGAACTTACTCTATGAAGAGAGCTATCGCCATAGATAACTACATTATACTCTGTACTAGGTGTGCTAGGCAGGAACCTAGCAAGCCTGTTTGATCAAAGCCTTCTATGTCCCATTGTTCCTGAGTGGCTCAGCGAACATTTGTTTACCAAACATTTACTTCTTCATATTCTGTGAATTTCATTCCTTCCTTTTGACGTCCAAGACCCTTTACCCCTTCTCCTTAGTTCAGAATGACATATATACTTCATTTTGCCCGGCTGTCTTTGGAATTTCCATGTCTGTGTGAATTCCTTTTTCCTACAAAATTAAATATGATTTTCTTCTGTTAATTTGTCTTATGTCAATTTGATTTTTAGTCCAGCTAGAAGAACCTTGAAGGGTCTTCCTTCCCAAAAGTAGCACTAGACTAACCTGAGGAGCACAGCAGTTTAAAAGCAGTCCTAGTGATCACAGAACCCCACCCCTCTCAGACTTCAAGGTAGTGAGTGAAGAGTAGAGGGAGGAAGCAAGCAAGAAGGCAAAACCAATCAATCTGGCAAATATCCAAGACACTCATGTATACGGACAAGCGAAATTAAGCATTCCTTCACCTTTTCCCGTTTCCTACTGCAGATCCTGATTTCATTCAGATTTGAGGGACTTAAATTTTAGAGAAAAGAGGACTTGAACATAATAGGAAGTCCCATATTTTGAGTGAGTTATAAACACAAGTGGGCAATGTTCCTTTTTTTTTTTTTTAATAACAGCCAGCCCTTTAAAATAAGTCTCCATCCATGCATAACATGCTTCCTTCAGAGCTCACTCCAGCCTTTATACCTCCTTGCTATTTTCTCATTTGCTTTCTCTTATTTGGAGAGACATACATTAATGGCATACAAGCAGATTTTATGGAAGATTGCTTCTTCTGATGTTTTGCTCTCCCCTCCCCCATCCGCCCCTCATTATTTTTCATTCTAGAAGCCCCTTGGAATTACAACAGCTCTGTCCCTCTCTATTATTTGTAAGTTCTTCAGTAAAGTCTTTAGTTCCTAGATATCCATTCTTTTCAAAGGCAGACTTGGTTAACTCAAGCATTTTCTCATTTACATGTGAACCAACCCCAATTCACAAGCACTGTAATTTACATGTTGGGTGCATAAAGGCTTCACAACTGCAGAGTCCTGTGGCCTTCAATTCACACAGCAAATACTCACTCCCCTGCTATGGAGTTTGTGTCTGGTTTGTCTGTCAGTGAGTTCACTGCAAATTGCTGTGTTGTGCTCACCAGCAGCCTCTACCACTTAGAGCTCTCTAACATCCTCCTAATTTAGACACTCTTTCCAGTGTCACCTTTCCTGATTTAGTGCTTGATGATTTGAAGAAATTCCAGGAGAAAACTCTTTCCTTTTCTGTGACACTGAGAATTCTGCCTGGCACAGAAATAGTGCTGCTGACCTAAAAGATGTCATAAAATTCACTTCTGAGCATGCATCCTTATTCTAACACACTGCTCTGCCGAGCTTTTGTGTTAGAAAGAATTTAGCTGGCTTTTGTCCCCAGTTCCTGGGAGGTAATCTCTAAAACCTTGAAATTCCCCCAGTGAATGAGTGTCTTTGTTATTCATGGTGGGTCCCTAGACCACACCTAATATTTTATGTTAATGAGGTGACTCAGACTGGGAGGTGGCCCCAGCAGAAAGACCAAGCATGTGATTAGAGAGCATTGAAGATTTGAGCTACGAGATATCAGCCCTACCTCCAGGGAAGAGAGGAGGACTGGAGATTGAGTTCAATCATGGGGCCAATTGTTTGATCCATCATACCTTAATAAAAGAATTACCAAAAAAAACTCTGGACACCACAGTTTGAGTGAGCTGGCCTGGCTGGCAATACTTTTGAGTATCTTCTACTTTGACATGGAGAGAATAGCACATCCTTGAAGATGATGGAAGCTTTACATTGGAAACCCTCCTAGACTTCTCCCCCAGTGCTTCTTCTTTCAACTCGTTCTAATCTGTAAGCTTTTGTTATAATAAAACTGCAATTTTTAAGTGGAGTAGTATCCTGAGTTCTGTGAATTACACTAGTGAATTACAGAAATTAAGAGATTTACTGAACTTAATTACTGAAATTAAGGGCTCCCAGACTAGTCAGCTGGTCTGAAACGAGGGTGGCCCCAGAGACTCTTCAACTGGTCCACACTGGTATCTAAAGTGAGAGCAGTCTTATGGAGAGCTGTGCCCCTGACCTTGAGTTTGGCTAACTCCGGGTAGCTTTCTCAGTGGTGTACATGGTTTAAAATTTAGGAACCATTTTGTGAAGGTGTAGGAAAGGCCCCTGCTCAGGTGATAACACAAAACAGTCCTGTATAAGTTAAAAGGAAGTTCAGGTTTTGGCATTTGACAGTCTTGATCCAAATCCTCTGTTATTTACAGCTTGCATGACCTTGGGCAAGTTATTTAAACTCTCTGTGCTTTAGAGCCTTCATTTATAAAAGAAGAGAATAGTAACAGCAATACCTACCACATGGGGTTGTTGTGAGGATAAAAATGTTATACATGTAAAATGCTCTTAAGTGCTCATAAATGTTACTTAGTATATGCAAACTAAGGCACTGTTTTTGTCCTATTAACATTAACCAAGAAGTAAGTAATACTCTAAGGACCTATTTAGAAATCCAGGCCACCATCTTGTTTACTTAGGAAAACAGCTCTGGGAGAAATGGGCAAAGGGCTCCTGGAAAATGAAGGTGAGCCAGGTTGGGGGAGATGCCCAATCAGATAACCCCCTTAACCTCCCATCCTGGGAGGTATAGAGAAGCAAATTAAGAATGGGCAGCCAGTTCCCAGTACTTAGGACCAGGTGGGAACACCCAATCAGTTAATCCCCTTAACCTCCCAGACCCTGACCAATGGAGATCCCCTGGTAAACCACTCTGTGGGAGATTATGATCTTAATAGATTAAATGTATTCATCATCACAGCAGAGTGAAAGAATTAACACAGGCAAGCTATGTGAGTTGGGTCAGCTCGGGGTGCAGTTTTCCCCAATAAAAGGTAACCTGTAAGAATACACGTGGCTGCGCACCCTCTCTCTTTTGGCAAGCGACCCTGGCCCAGGCAAGCATAATTCTTGATGCTTGGCATGAAATAAAACTTTGCTTAACCTTCGCTTTTTTATCAGCCTCGTTCCTTTGACCACGGACCCTAATTATTATTTGGGGGCTCATCCGGGATCAAACGACAAGGGCTGAGCCAGCATCAGAATTTTGGTGGTAAGGTAACATCTGGTAACAATCTGGTAAGATCTCTAGATTTCTGTTCTGTTCTGTTTGCGGAGCTCCAGTAGAGGCCCACCGGGGAAGAAACTGGACACAGAATACCTTCCCAGGGCCGGAGTGGATGCAGGGACACCCCATCCTTCCATCTGTGGTTGTCAGGGGGTTCAAGTCCCTCTCTCGGCAACCAGGGGACCGAAAAAATCCCCATCTGTGGTTCCCAGGGGGTGAAAGTCCCTCTGGGTGACCAGGCCATGTTTTGTCTCTGTCTTGTTTTTCTGTTACTTTTTGTGTTGTTTCTTATGTATGAAGAGATAGGGCAGACAGGGATTAAGGGACCTGTGACACCCCTAGATCTTGTTCTCCAGCATTTTAAGGATTTCCAAGGTAAAGCTACCCAGTTGGGTGACAAGATTTATCCGGGAAGACTAATAACACTCTGCCAGTTGGAGTGGCCCACTTTCTTTACATAATGGCCACTGGAGGGAACGTTCGACTTGGCCCAAGTCTACTCTACCCAGAATAAGGTCTTCGATTTCCACCGAGACCAAATACCATACATCGTGGTCTGGCAATACCTGGTGGAAGAGCCACCATCATGGCTAAAACCTCATCTTCCCCTGATAACAAAACCATTTCTCTCCCTCTAAGGCAGGTCAGATCTCCAAAACCAGAGAAAGAAGATGGGAGGGAGTCTGAGAAGACCATTCTACCTCCATCAAATATGGAGGATTGGGACCCCCATCTATCTCCTGGATCTAACTCCCAGTCCTGAAACCAGGACACCCTTATTAGCCCACATCATACACAGTCGGGATCCGCCTATGGGCCCGCTGAGCCAAAAGACCGCCCTGATCCTTCCCCTTCCCTCCCCTCTACCCCCTTTCACCACCCTCTACCCCTCTGGTTCCAACAGCACTGATGTTGCATCTCCGTGAGGTGGCTCCACTGGACAGGTGAGGATGCCCCCCCACCTAGCCTATATTCCTTTCTCCTCTTCTGACATCTATAACTGGAAAGCCCAGCATAAGCCTTTCTCTGCCCACCCCCAGGATTTGATTAGTCTCTTGGAAACTGTCTTCCTTACCCACCAGCCCACTTGTGTAGACAGCCAACAACTCTTATGGCCCTCTTTAATGCAGAGGAGAGGGATCGCATTATGAGGGAGACGCATAAGGTGGTAATTAAAGGATTGGTTCAAGATCCCCAGAAAATAGAAGACTACTCTCCAAAGGAACCCCCTGCATGGGACCCAAACACCAGTGAAGGTAAGTAGAGTATCCATTTCTACTGCCAGGCTCTACTGGGGGGACTCCAGGTGGCTGCAAGGAGGCCCATAAATTTAGGAAGGACTCAAGGTAAGGATCAGTGCAGTGACTCAAGGTAAGGATGAGTCCCCAGGGGCTTTTCTAGAAAGGCTTATTAAAGCCTATAAAATATATAGCCTGATCAACCCTGAGGCACCCAAAAAACAGAGGGCAATTAACCTGGCCTTTGCTAGCCAGTCAGCCCCAGACATAAGAAACTACAGAAAATTGAGGGGTTTGAAGGGAAAAGTTTGACTGAATTAGTGGGCATAGCAGAAAAGGTGTTTAACCACAGGGATGCACAGGAGGATAAAAGGCAGACTAGAAAAATAGTTAAGATTTTGGCATTACATGAAGCGGGAAAGAGAAAGTGGGAAAGAAGCTAGTGGAAAGGGAAGAGGAAGGTAGGAGATGGTCAATGGAAGGAAAAGCTTAAACACAGAAAAAGCAAATGGAGAGACTTAGATTCAGATCAGTGTGCTTACTGCAAGGAAAAAGGACACTGGGCCAGGGAATGCCCTAAGAGGAAAACAGTGATGCTGGCTACCAAGGACCAAAGGGGCCGTGGTTCGGAACCCCTCCTGATCCTCGGGTTAGAGTTAAGGTAGAGGGGAAATCAATTGACTTTTTGGTGGACATGGGAGCCCAATTTTCATCGTTGCTAAGGCCAATAGGAAAACTATCTGGAGAGGAAATCTGGGTACAAGGGGCAAATGGCACAGAAAGACATAAATGGACTAACAGAGAGGACTTTGAATTTGACCTCAGGAATCATTAAACATTGATTCTTAGCCCTTCCTAATGCTCTATATAACCTGATGGGAAGAGACCTTCTCCACAAGTTACAGGTTGGCATTCATTTCTCAGAGGGAGACATGAATGACTGTGACTTACGAACCAGTCTCAAAACCAGAGGAGGGAGGCCTTCTCCAAACCCTGCAGGTCAAGCTTCCCGAAGTCTGGGCAGAGGGAAAGCCTCCTGACCTGGCCAGGGAATGGCCTCCCGTAGTGGTACAGTTAAAAGCGACTGCAACAGCTGTTCGCATCTGGCAGTATCCCCTCCCCTGGGAAAAAAGAAGGGATCAGAAAATATATCAACTGCCTCAGAGGGGACAGGATCCTAGTTCCTTGCAAGTCTCCCTAGAACACACCCTTGCTGCCCATCAGAATGGCCAAAACTGGGGAATACCAACCCATTCAGGATTTACGGGAAGTTAACAAATGGGTTGAAAATATCCATCTGACCGTACCTAACCCCTATGCCCTACTCTCCCTCCTGCGCCCCCAGAGAACTGTGTATACTGTCCTAGATCTCAAGGATGCACTTTTCTGCATACTTCTGGCAAGCGAGTCTCAGCCCCTCTTTGCTTTTGAGCGGTCTGACCCACAGGAGGGATTCCAGGACCAGCTCACCTGCCCTCCTGGTCAAGGATGCAAGTAAATTAACTTTGGGACAAAAATCTCATCTTGACCACCACTCATGCTATCAAGGTCCTCCTCCAGACCCCACCAGACTGGTGGATGACAAACGCCCAAGTAACAGGGTATCAGGCCCTCCTCCTCAATGGACCAAAAGTGACTTCCCGGCTCCCAGCGGCACTAAATCCAGCAATGCTGCTGCCAGAGGAGCTGGCCGACCACACACAAGACTGCAGGGAAGTCCTAACCCAGGTCACAGGAACAAGGCCAGACCTCAGAGACACACCCCACCCCACCCCCAGATGCAGAAATGACTCTGTTCACAGACGGGAGCAGCTTCATGGCCAATGGGAAGAGGTATGTGGGGGCTGCGGTGGTCTCTTCTGAGCAGAAGCTCTGGAAGACAGCCCTGGCACCCGGAACCTCCGCCCAGAAAGCGGAGTTGATTGCACTTACCAGGACACTGCAGATGGCTAAGGGTAAGTCCGCCAACATCTACATGGACAGCAAGTATGCCTTTGCTACTCTCCATATATATGGGGCTATTTATAAAGAAAGAAGCCTATTAAGAGCAGCAGGAAAGGGAATTAAAAATAAGAATAAATACTGGCTCTCTTCCGGGCCATATGGGACCCGAAAGAGGTGGCCGTCATGCATTGCCCAGGACACAAAAAGGGGACTGATCTGGTTTCCAAAGGAAACCAATTAGTGGATCAAGCCACAAGCAGCCGGAGAAACGGCACAAGAACTAGTTGCACTCCCGGCTCCAGTCCTTCCAGGAAAGCCAGACTATTTGGAGGAAGATTTAAAATATTTACAAAAATGGGCTAAATTGGACTATGAAGGGGATTGGGCTAAGACGAAGACTAGGAAAAAAAATAGTAAGCCAAATACATCAGAGCACTCATTTAGGGACGCGCAAGCTTAAGGGACTTGTAGGTAAACAGTTTCAGGTCTCCAAGCTAGGGCGTATGGCTCAGGATGTGGTACATAGATGTGCTCAATGTCAGGTGGTAAATGCAGGAGGAACCAGGATGGGGAAAGGGAAGAGAGAGAGGGGTAGGGAACCAGTTTATTGGGAAGTGGATTTTACAGAAATGAAGCAGGGAAAATATGGACACCAATAAATGTTAGTTTGTGTGGCTACTTTTTCAGGCTGGGTAGAGGCTTGCCCCACCAAACATAAGACAGCAGGGATGGTAGCCAAAAAGCTACTAGAGGAAATAATTCCTAGGTTTGGGTTGCCTCTCACAATCGGGTCAGATAACTGGCCCCGCATTTGTGAGTTCAGACTCACAGGCGTTGGCGAAGGCCGTGGGCACAAATTGGAAACTACACTGTGGCTACCAGCCCCAGAGTTCCGGACAAGTAGAGAGAATGAACCGGACTCTTAAAGAGACCTTGACAAAATTAATTCTAGAGACTGGTGGTGGATGGGTGGATCTCCTTCCCTTTGCCCTCCTTAGGGCATGGTGCACAACCTATTTAAACAAGGTTACCCCATTTGAAATAATGTTTGGGAGACCCCTTCCCCTCTGCCCACAGCTAGAAGAGGTTGCCTTGGTGGAAATGACTGACCACTCTGAACTTCAATCACTGCAGGTGCTGAAGTCTGTCTTAAATAGAGCTCATGTGGGAGTCCAAGCTGCCCACTCTGGGATGGAGGTTGAGCCGCATCCTCAATCAACCTGGAGATTTAGTCTGGGTGTGCCACCACCAGGTGGGAAACCTAGAACCTCGCTGGAAAGGGCCATTGATTGTCATCCTGACCACCCCCACGGCAGTAAAGGTGGAAGGCATCAGGACCTGGATTCACGCGTGTCACCTCAAACAAGCTGAGGATGAGGACGCCCTCTTAGAAATGGACGCTGCTGCCAATGGTCCCCACCAACCATGTACTGAAGCTAAGACTAAAAAGACAATAACTCTGTTGTTACTTTTATTGTTGCCTAATGATATGGGAGCTTCTGAGTCACCTTATATATTTGAGAGTGACGATGAGTCTTTTTCCATGTGTGCAACTGGCTCTGATTATTGACCCTCTATCCTACCCTTTCCTGGGTAATCAAAATTGATTGTGGTAGATTTTGTTTCATAGATTTGAATGGTGTTTTGGTTTTTTTGTTTTGTTTTTTGTTTGTTTGTTTGTTTTTGGCTATTACTAAGTTTGGAGTATAGATCTGGGAAAGAGGTTTTATTTAGCAGAAGGTCAAAGATTTGACCTATTCCAAAAGAAAAGGGGGGGATGTAAGGACCTATTTAGAAATCCAGGCCACCATCTTGTTTACTCAGAAAAACAGCTCTGGGAGAAATAGGCAAAGGGCTCCTGGAAAACAAAGGTGAGCCAGGTTGGGGGAGACGCCCAATCAGGTAAACCCCTTAACCTCCCATCCCCAGAAGTATGGAGAAGCAAATTTAGAATGGGCAGCCAGTTCTTGGTACTTAGGACCAGGTGGGAACACCCAATCAGTTAATCCCCTTAACCTCCCAGACCCTGACCAATGGAGATCCCCTGGTAAACCACTCTGTGGGGGATTATGAGCTTAACAGATTAAATGTACTCATCATCACAGCAGAGTGAAAGAATTAACTCAGGCAAGCTACACGAGTCAGGTCAATTCAGGGTGCATTTTTCCCCTATAAAAGGTAGCCTGTAAGAATAGGCATGGCCGCTCGCTCTCTTTTTGGGGAAGCGACCCTGGCCCAGGCCAGCGTAATTCTCAATGCTTGGCATGAAATAAAACTTTGCTTAACCTTTGCTTTTGTATTAGCCTCGTTCCTTTGACCATGGACCCTATTAATATTAATGTATTTTGTCTTTTATTTACTATATTATCAAATCACAGGTTCTAGCCATTTAACCAAAACCTGTTTTATTGCTTGCTGGAGGAATATGTGTGAGTTCCTCTCCAATCCACTCATGTGTGACTGTGAAGCATAGCCACTCATAGAGCATCTTCTCCCAATGAATGCTGTACACAGTGGGAATCTGTAGGTGCAGAAGGCTCTAGCAGTCCTAATTCATGGCTAACCTCGGATGTACCCCTGGATACTGGGTTATTTCCAACCTGGGGGTCACTCTCTTCATCCCCCTTGGGAGTCAGTTCTATCTACATGAGAGACTGCATGACTGAGCATTCAGGCTCTGAGGGTCAGAGATAACAACGAAAAACGAAGTAAAAGATTCTGTTGGGGAGTAAGGGGAAAGAGAGAAAGAAGTGCATGTCTTTTCCTTGGCTATACACCTTCCCTATTTGACATATGTAGCGTCTAAATCAGTAGTTCTCAAAGCAAAGTTCCAGGGAAGTTGGAAGCTCCCCCAACTAGCAAGCAGTATCAGACCTACAAATCAGAAACTCTAGGGGTGGAATCTGACAATCTTTTTTTTGTAAGATTTTTTTCATTGGCGGGAGGGCAGAGCGTGAGGAAGAGGGAGAGAATTCCAAGCATACTCTGTACTAATCACAGAGCCCAGTGTGGGGCTCAGTCTTTTAAGCCTGAGATCATGACCTGAGAATCAATAGTCACACGCTTAACCAAGTGAGTCACTCAGGCACCCCTCCAACCACCTATTTTAACTTCGCAGTGATTCTGTTGTTCAAGTTTGTGAACCACTTTCCTAAGTGATTTTGTCATAATATGTGGGGTTGCCTTCAGATCAGAAAATGCTTGTCTCTGTGGCACTGCCCCCTTCACCACCAACCTGCCGAAATCTTCTCTCTCGCCTCTAGGGTAAACAGTTCTGTCCCTCCCACCATGAGAAACTTCCCTCTGAACTTTCCTTTGTCCAACTTCCCTAGCAGAGGTACATTTCCTGATGCTGTTTTCTCCCTTTGATTCATAGTCCATTTCAAGCCATTGCTCAATATCTAGAGACTGCATGAGGCAGGAACCCTAAAGAATAAGCCAAACCCAGTGGTGAGAAAATGAAGGGAACCAGGAAGGGGATTACTGAATAGGGACAAGGAACTTTCTCCTTTTTTATTCTTCACATGTGTTATTAGTAAAATATAAAAATAAATATGTTGTCTTATTGCTCTACATCAACAATACCCTTTGTCTTATTAGTACAGGTAATATTTGACCTCTAGTCATTTTACCCAAGGGCATATTACTAGATACATTAATTTAGTCATTAAATAAGGAATATACTGGAAAGGATACAGGCAATGGGAACTGTAAGGACCTGTTTTAAAATCCAAGCCTCCATCCTGTTTACTCAGAAAAACAGCTCCAAGTATTGTGGACAAATGGCCCCTGGAAAACAAAGATAAGCCAGGTTGGGGGAGATGCCTTAATCTCCCATCCTGGGAGCTTCCAGGGAGGTATTTAGATGCAAACTAAGAATGGGTGGCCCAATACCAGTACTTGGGCTCAGATGGGAGACCATGGAGGTGCAAGTTAACTCAGGCAAGCCACGTGAATGAGTCGGTTCAGCTTGGGGTGCGGTTTTCCTCTATACAATGGGAACATAAATTAACTCGTGACCCTAGTCAGCTTGTAATTTGGGGGGGGGGCGTCTGTCCTACAAAAGCTAACCTGAAAAGTTAGGCGGGGTCCTTCTCTCCCCAGAAAGAGGCGACCCTGGCTAGCCAGCAAAATTCTGATGCTTGGCGCAAAATAAAGCTTTGCTTAACCTTCGCTTTGTATCAGCCTCATTCCTTTGACCACGGACCCTATTAGGAACATCTAACCATGAGCTTAAAGCCTGTGAAGAATGGCATCTGTATACAAAGAGAGGAGTATAGAAAAGATACAAGACAGGAGTCAGAGAAAGAAGCAAAAAGTCATCAGAGGTATAAAGAAAGGGATGCCAATAGGAAACAGTGGGTCTCCTTGCAGTGGGGTACTTTCGCTATCTTCATTCCCAGTGCACAATGCATGAGGCTTACTGGTCCGAGAAACTGGACTGCCATAGACAAGATGGGGCAGTGAACATCATACTGGCACTAGCCTCAGGGGACCTTGATACTGATCCTAGCTTTACCATTTACTGGCTATAAGTTCTTGTTGAAGTGATCAAGACATTCTGAACTTAGGCTTTCTTAATTCAGGAGGGGGTTAATAGTCTTATCTACCTCAAAAGGTTATTGTGAAGATCAAAAGTAGGCATGTATATGAAAATGCTTTGCAGTCAACCTATACAATTGTGAAGTAAGTAATAACATAACTGTGAAGTAATAACATAAAGCTCATGAACATGGATATTTTTGACTGATCTGTCTGTTGTATCCCCAGCACCTAGAACTGGGCTGGCACATAATATATATCCAAACAGCCACTGAATGAACCAAAGTACTCTTGTTATTATTTAATAGTACTGGTATCAATGTTAATTTTCTGTTCATGCTGTGTTAGAGCATAGCACATGGGAGATATATAGACATATTTGTCTTATTTTTAGAAAGGAGACATGTGATACTTGGAAATAAGCCCATTTATAAATAGATTTGAGACGATTAAGGAATACCTAAACCATACCTACTCGCTTAGCAATATGGAAAACTTCATTCTATATTAATTACTAGGTAACTGGGAATTGTCTTGGATGATTATTACAGATTTTAAGCTCAACACTGTTTTTAACATATTAGTGTATTTTGCTTTATTGGTATGAATGAGCACTGTGGCATTATCAGCTGTTGCGGCTGGGGTTGGCAGCAAAATAATTCTCTAAATGAGATCTGTGATTTGAATACACTCTTCCGTATAAAGCAATCTTCACAAAAAAATATCACTCTGCCAGAGTCAGCTCTGGCTGTGCACTCAAACGTCCCATTGTGACAGCTGACATTTAGACCAAAATGGCTTCCCCTGCCCTCTGGGTCCGACAAGAAAAGAGACAGAGATAAATGTACAGCCCCAAGACATAAGTGACTGGAAACCTCCTGAAAGAGATGAAAAACAAGGTCTTGAATACTCTGGCTCAGGAAACCAGAAATGGGGCTTAAGTGTTTAAAAGGAAGAGTCAAACCCCCCTCGCCTAGGAGCCCCCTTCTCTCCTCAGAAAAACCCCTTCCTTCCTTCCTTCCTTCCTTCCTTCCTTCCTTCCTTCCTTCCTTCCTTCCTTCCTTCCTTCCTTCCTTCCATGACATTTATAAAGCTATACTGAAGGTAGTACTGTGTGGCCTAGGCATAGAATAAGAGAAAGGTGGTAAGGCATGAAGTAAAAAAGGGATGCGGGGGTCCAATGAGGGAGAAAAGTGTGAGGTAGCTTCAGAGTGTGGCCTTATCTTGGGGCAACTGGAAGCAGCTGTGTGCATTTTTAAGATGCGGGTGCTAGTTTTGACTTCTAGAAAGATCCTTTAGGCTGTAGTGAGAAAACCTTGAAAGAAGATCAGAGAACAGAAAACAGGGCTGTAAGAACCAAGAGTGAGAGATTTCTGAAATCCTGAACTGAGGTAAAGAAGATGGAGAAGAGGGGATAGATCCCACAAATGCTGAAGAGGCAAAACTGATAGCATTTCATGACCAATACTGTGTGTGAAATAAAAGTAAAAGGAGTATTCCACTTGAGCCAAGGCACTGTGAAAAAAGAGCAGATTTGTAGTAGGAGAGAGGATGCCAGGAATAATAGAATATGCTTTCCTTAGCGGTTCTGCATTTTCTAGTAATGTTACCTCATGTCTACACATTGAATGAACAAATGTGCAAAGAGGAAGGAGAGTAGTGTATCTTCCTTAGCTCATTGAACATTTCTCAGTAGGAAAGTCCTAGAATGAAGAGAACAAAATATGAAGAGTGATCCCCAGCAGTCAACCCTTAGGATTTTGAAAAATAATGAAGGTACACCTACTGTGCATTTAAAGGAGATTTTACAACAATGCCTGAGTGACCAGGTGCTGCTCAGTATGGAGTTAGTCAAAACTGAATGCCCAATCATTTTGGAAAATCAGCCAAGAGAATTTATTATTTATTTATAGCCTAGCCTTTTCCAAAAAAGATCTGAGTTAGTTAAAAGAGATAATATGTCTACAAAGATTTGTATTCTTTACAACTCACATTCACTGCCTTCTGCTATGCCTTAACTAAAGGAACCATGTGGATTCAGCCATAGGGTGCAAATGTTAGGCCAAGTTGAATAAAGACTTTACTTAAAAATGTCTGTGACCACATTCCTCACATACATTAGTATTTCATTATTTTTATTCAACTTTTGCCAAATGCAACTTCTGTCTTGAATCTGCAATTTGTTTGATTAAAGGAAAGAAAAGGTTGAGATTGGGACAGAGAAAGTTCAGAGAAACAGGATTTAGCAGCAATATTCCAATATTTTATTGATTCAATTCCTTCCTTTTCCCTGCCTCTGAGAGAACACAGAGCCACTCCAGACCACGCCTCTCCCAAGGCCCACATTTTCACATTACTTCTTCTGTCAGAGTAAAATCTATAAATTGGAGATACAGGTCTAAGGTTTGGTACTCAGTGATAATAATGAGGCTAGGACAAAAGAGCTATCTCAATGCTAAACAGAAATATTAAAATATGTGCATGACCTTCCTCTGGTCCACAGCCCCATCCCACCATTCTGGGCCTCTCCACTCCCTTTCTCCTTTCCTTCTTGGCTC
Organism: Spilogale gracilis; assembly: GCA_004023965.1. Lineage (NCBI taxonomy): Eukaryota > Metazoa > Chordata > Mammalia > Carnivora > Mephitidae > Spilogale > Spilogale gracilis. The sequence goes on along the minus strand of PITA01001853.1, from coordinate 47,990 downwards.
CTTCTTTCTAACTCCAACTCCATCCACATACCACTCTGGCCCTCTAGCAGTTCCATTTCTTCTTGAGCCCCAGAATGCCCTGAGAGTTATGTCCAATTTGGTCAGAGACCCCATGACATTCCTTTCCCGCATATATTAACATTGCAAGGCTCACTGAAGGCCACAACCACAACCTGAACTGAACATATCAATCATAGATCTCCACAGCTTTTTACCCAGTTAAATAGGTTAAAAAACAAACTAAACTAAAAACAAGCTTTTTGAGGCAAAAAACTCATCAAATATATTGTCTAATTTGATATGCACAATTCTCCCTTTGGGTAGAACTATCATCTCCATTTTATACATAAAGAACATAAGACTCTGGAAATGTAATAACGTGCTCAAGGTTACATAGCTAACTTCTACCTCCCTACGCTCTCCTGTCCTTTGCCTAGCACCATGCTCTCTTCACTAATATATTCGATGCTAACACTTACGAGGAAGAGCATAAACTCAGATTAATGACCACAACCTTGTGAAAGCATTAAGTACAGCTCAATAATCTGACCCTATTTGCCTGGAAATTTTGCCTTCTCTCTTTCCTTAAACTTTCAAAACTATTTCCTTTGCCTTCCTCGCTCTCTGCAGATAATCTTTGTTTCATATTTCATTGAATAAAATAAAAGCTATTTTACAAGATCTACATCATATACTTATTGCATACTTTACATACCCAGTTTATCTGGTCCTATATACTCCGTCTTCCCTAATGTGTAAGTGGGACACCATTCCCTGCTCTGATCAATGTCCAGCCTTCCATGTGTGCCCTGGACATGATCTTCTCTTACTTACAATAGGATTTTGTTGAAAATATCCCCACTCTTCTTTGCATCTTGATTTTTTCTCTTGATCAAAATCATGCTACAACCGTCACCTTGGAAACAAAAGTGAAATAGAATGACTTCCCTTCTGAGTTATGACCTGATTTCCCTCAAGTCCTCTATTGGAAAACTTTAAAGACTTGTCTGTCCTCCCTGCATCCACTTCAGACTTTTGTGGATCCTTTCCATGCTCTCTTCTGAAACTGTTACTACTAAGTACAGCCATGACCTTTGTCTTGTCAAATATGATGGTCAGTTTATCAGTCCTCTTCTTATTCTTCCTCGCAGCCTTCCTTCTCAAGCTTCACATTCTCCTGACTTTCTCCTACTTTGCTGGAATCTCTTCTTGTGCTCTCACTAAAGGTTAAATGGCTTTTAGAATTTGGTTCTAAGCCTGTGTCTGTTTTACTATCTCATTAACTCACCCAGGAAGCCTGAACAGCCCACTATATATTGCTACTTAGATGTCTAATAGGCATCTCACATTAACAAGTCAAAGTCTAAATTCTAGACCCCTCTTCTACCTCCATCGAACCTATTCCTTGTTTCACTTATGACTGTACTACATACATCCAGCTAAAATTAATTCACCCAACTACTTAGGGCAAGAACTTAAGTGTCATCCTATCAATCTTTTCTTTCTTTCTCTTTTCCATATCCCCCAAATCCAATCCCTGGTCATTTCATATCCTCCTTCAAACTCCATTCCACTTCCAACCACTTCGTGGTCATTCCCACTTCCACCTAATCCAAGCTCACCATCTTCTTTTGTCTGGACAACTACAATAGCCTCCTGTTTCATCTCCCTCCTTCTGTTTATGCTCCTCACCGTCCACTCTCCACACCACAGTTAGAGGGATGCTTTTAGAAATATTAATTCAATCAATTCTATTCCTGTGTAAGACTCTGTTTAAAACCCTCCAACTAATTTTCCACAGAATTAAACCCAATTCCTTGTGATCAAGAAGGCAACAGTTGATCTGGATTCTGCCAATCTTTCTTGCCTTATTTTGTACTACTCTTCTCCTTACTCACCAGACTCTAGCCCCATCTGCCTTCTTCTCACTGTTCAACCATGCCAAGTCTACTCTCACCTCAAGGAATAACAATGTGCCATCTCTCCTGTCCATGCAGAATTTTCACCTAAGGAATTTGCGTTGTTGGCTCCTTTCTTCTCATCATTGAAGTGTCTGCTCAAATGTCACCTCTTTAAAGTGGGGTTTCCTGGTATTTCAATTTAAAGTAACATCTCATTGCTTCAGCTTTATTTCCAGCATAGTGCTTATTACTACGTGAATTTATATATGTTCTTTATTGTTTGCTTCCTTCCACCATGATATAAACTCAATGAGGGCAGGAATTCTGACTCATTCACCACTGCATCCCTTTGATGGATACAACAAAGACAACAGCAGGATGATATGACTTGGAGTATCCTGGCTGGGGTCACCATGAGTTTCCATAATCCACCATGAGTTGCCAAATGCTTCCAAAACTTAGATCCCACTTTGAGGTTAAAATATGCTAGCATTTGCTCTAGAGAGATGTAGTCCCTGCCAGAGCTTTAATAATTATCTTGATTTCTTTGAGTTCTAAACACCCACTCTTCGTCTCACATCAGAATTAGTTCATACTGCTCAAAGGCATGCAGAATCTAGACAGATTTTAAAGCATTCCAACTGATCAATCTGTTTTCAAGACATTACCAGCTGCTGTTTTAATCATTTATGGGACCATTACAGTTTTTCGGCTTCAAGTCAAGAAATAAAGCATTGTTTTTTGTTTTGTAAAATTGGCTTACAGGAAAAAGGACTTCCCTTCCAATTCTGCAAAGTCAAATTGCAGGCTAATGGCTATTTTGAGTAAAACTACTAACAGAACACTCTGTAATCCACATATGCCCCCAGGATCTAAATCCATGGTAGAAAGGGGGTCTTTTACTAGCAATACGGGCATGAAAATAGATCCACAAGTCTTCCAAGTGTCTATCTTTGAGCCAGCACTATTGCAAAAATATGGTAGGGAGCAGCTTGTGGCCTCTTATGTGTGTTGTTGATTTTCTTTTTTTTTTTTTTTTTTAGCTTGGAGAATCTGTATTAGTTTACTATTAGTTGTCAGTGTCACCCTCTCTTCCTGAGTTCTGTGTCCTGCACAGAGAATATCACAAAAATGAGCAGAAGGAAATAGAAATTAATGATAGTCTTTTGTGGCAGGAAAGGACTTTGGAAGTAATGAGTACCTACTTCCTTTGGCAAATGGACCTACAAATGTTGAATGACTTGTCTAAACTCCCAGCCCAGGCTCTTTTGTTTCTTTTAGGCTTTGGACACACAGAAGGATGAGAGCCTCCTCGTGGCTATTTTATGGTGCTGCAAAGACGTATAAAGTAGAAAATCCTCAAGCAGCACCTACAGTGATACTCCTCATAACAAGGCTATTACACTTTTCTTTCACTGTGGCTCTCAATTCTAGGCTTCCCTATCTTAGTAGATGGCAGCAATAATCACTGAATGCTCAGACCAGGGTTCTGGAGTTTCCTCCCAGTCTCCCCTTCTTTTTCACATCCCCTGTATCCAATCCATCAACATGTCAATCAGTTCTGTCTCCACTGCCTTGACCTTGTCCTAGACATCATCATTTCTTTCCTAGGTTCCTACAATAGCTTGTCAAATGATTTCTTTGTTTCCATTCTAGCCCCGCAGCTGTGCAGTATGAGTAGGTCTAGCTCTCTCTCATCCCCTATGGTGCTGCTAGTCCACAGGGTATCTTACAAAAAAAAGGTGCCCCCTCTAGGTTGATGCAATCCCATAGATACCAAGCATGATAAGTGCATAGCAACTTAATGCTAATTAGAAAAAGGCCTTCCTTTCTCCTCTTTCTCTGGGCTAACACATCTGTGTGCCAGGGTGCAGGACATGGCTTAGTCAGATCGGTTTCACTCCCATCACCCTTTTGGCTGGAAGCCCTTGTGCAAAGAATAAACTGCACAAGCAAAGGTAGTAGCTTTCCCCCCCCTCAACATTATTCCATTTCAAAACAAGATTTACTATAAGTAGTGTTTATTATATATTCCAACGTGGAAAAATGAATGAATGAATGTTCAACACCCACTCTGTGGATGAGGCATAGTGGGGGGAGGGGTTGAAAGATACACTAAGGGGAAACCTGCCTGTTGCTGGACTCAGCATTTCTTTCCAGTGGGTTCTTTCCCAAGAAACTTCAAACTTCTTTGTGGTCACAGGCAGGGAGCAACACTGTGCTGCTGGTGAGAGCAACCTTATGTTGAATTATCTGTTTACTCCATTATCAGGGATGGGAACACTTACAAGCCATTGCCCCTGCTCGCCAAGGGACTACACTTTAATATAAGGGACTGGATAATGTTTAAAAGGATGCTCCATCATAAATAATAAATGTAAAATTTGTGTGAGGAACAAACAGTGCTTTGGGAGTTCAGGAGGCAAGATCACCATGAAAAATTTATGAAAAGATACACACTTTAATTAGGCAAACTACTGCAAGTAGCCATTAAAAGTAACTACTAAAATGATCCAAATGCTTATATTCACCATATCAATAATTTGTCACATAGTACCTTTAAGAATATATGTAAGTATAAAGTGCAACTTAAGTATTTTTTGCTTTGAATACCATTGAAATCTCTGCTAAGATTCAAACCAATTTAATATTTGTTGAGTGACTGTTGGGTACAAACCACATGTTTGGTGTTTTAAAGCAAATAAAAAGAAGATGATAACAGAAAGCTTCCACAAGGTGCTCACTACCATCTATGAGCAAGAAGGGCTATATATAAATTACATCAATGCAATAGAAGCAATAAATAAGTATAAATATTATCATACAGACAAAGGGCTATGGCAGCGCAGACCAGGAAAACTGGGTAGCATCTGAGTTGTGCTTGATGGATGGGTAGGATTTTGATAGAAGGTACTGGGGCAGAAGCATAAAAGACGTGTATTCGTTCTGTTTTTTAGGAAGGTCAGAAGAGGAAAGAAGTGAAATTCAGTCCTGGAACACTGGGCTAAGACTAGCCAAGAGAAGATCAGCAAAGATGATCCTGACTCTTGGCTAATGTTGCATCTCTAAAAATAAAGAGAAAGGCAACAACAACAACAACAACCCACTTCATATGAACCTAACTGACCTGTTGGTACCAGCTGCGGAAGTGGAAAGGGGCCTATAATGGGCTCAATTTTCTCCCCAAAAGTGAATATGTTAAAATCTTAACCCCCAGTACTTCAGAATGTGTATTTGGATAGGATCCTTAAAGAGGAAATTAACTTAAGATGGCATCATTCCCTGGGTGGGACAGGTAGGAAGCAAGGAGAATGAATTTGGACATGGAGACCAGGCTTTATGAATAGGCTTTTACACATTGCAGAAAGCTCAGAGTAGAGGCAGACATGATACATTTTCCAAGAACATACAATTGTAAGTGAGCCTGATAAGGAAGAGGAAGCAAAGGGGTTGCATGGGCAGGTTCCTGATAAACCTGCTTTTATAAGACCTGCATAAAAATGAGAGGATATACAATCAAGGACAAGCATCTAACTGACACAAACAAGTCAGAAGGGTCACGAAGATTAAAAAACACAGTGAAGTAAGGCTTCTAGAAATTAAATGGGCAAATAATGAGAGCTTCTTAAATTAGAGCTGATGCCCAAAGACCAGGGAAGGCCAGGACCTGGGCTGGACAGATGCTCTAATGTTCCCAAACAATAGCTACAAGGAGAAACTTCCAATCTTTTTCTGCTTCAGTTTTGGTCAGTGAGAGGGAGATTCTGAATGAAGAGACAAGAATGAGCCTTGGTGAGAAGGAATTGACATGCAAGGGAGGTGAAGGATGATAAAAGAGCACATGGCTGCTCTAAGTGAGTTCAAGTATCCTGACCTCGATAAATCACATCTCAAGGTAACTGCAGAACTTGCAAATGAGTGGCAGAACTGCTGACACCGACCTCTGTGAGAACACAGAAAATGGAAGAAGTAGATAAGACAGGAGATGGGCATTTGCTGGCCTGATTTTCATGCAAAGGAAGAAAGAGACACCTACAAACTATAAAATGAACACTTTGAAAGTAATTGCAGGGAAAAATCCTCAAAGGAGGGAATGATGAACATTTAAGAAGGAGAAATTTGATTATTAGAAGTTAGCATAGATACATATGGGAAAAACAAGGAGTTGCAGAATTTCAGAATTGGAAGGGTCCTTCAGGCAGCTCAGCCCCAAAATCCATCAAATGTTGAAATTTCCACAAGTTTGTGATCCAACTTATATTTCAATGTCTCCAATGGTTAGAAACTCATTACCTTTTAAGGCAGATCATTTACATAATCATATTGGACATAACTACAGAAATCCAACCAGGGTAGATTATAAGATCAGCGTATTAGTATTCAGCACAGCCTATCTCGAAGATACGATAGAGAACTATAGGCTGGATGACTGCATACTTAGCTAAATTTGTAACTAGCTGAAATAGCTTTACACAAAAACATTAACTCATGGATTTGTGAGAAGATGTTAAGTTAAATGATAACAATTTTAATTTCATCAGGAAGATCCCAAGGACTTTGGTCCAAACTGGAACAGGTTGGCCCCAAATCTGTCAGAACCAGCTGGCAGCACAGAAAGTAGGCCACATTAGTAACAGGCTTGTAGAGGAATCTCCTAGACCAGAGAGGCCTCTTTCAAGGGGGGGACCAATTCCTTGAACCTCTCGGATGTGTGCCTAAATTCTAGGAAAGTCCTGGCGGATCCTGAGTAGAAAGATTGGGGTATACAGGGAGCAATGGCAGTGAGGATCTTGCTACCTGGGTTCTAACCTGCCCAGTCTCTGCTCCATTCATGGCCCCCATCTCTCATGCTGCCTACAGTTGGAAGAGGGGCTAATTAAACAAATCAAAGCATAAAGATGCTTAATCAGTGGATTCCAGTTAATGTAATACTGGTTGAGAGCAGGGAAAGCATAAACTCCAAAAGCTGTTTATTTGCTTGTTTTCCTAGAACTGTAACTTCAACTTACATTTTCTTTTTATGATTATTCTTATTACCTCCTCTGTACATATCACCAGGTTAGGGTGGGGTTGTTGTTCTATGAAATGTTATAAAAAATGACACACAGGATGGAAAAATTAGGTAAATACACCCATAAAATTAAAGATAGAGGTAATGAGAACTTGAAGACCCTGAAAGGCAGGCTGCTGAGTTCCTTGGGTCTAAGGCATCATTCCGTGTAAACAGTGACTGCTAGAAGAAGGAAAAATTGTCCCATTTCCTATCCCGAGCACCCAGCTCACCTCTGACTCCTGCCCTAAATCTTTTAATAATCTGTCAATCCTTTAAATGACTTCTGCATTTGGTCTTCCTTCTCACCTGATCCACAAGCAGGATGACCTACTCTAGAAGGCCACATATTTGCATGAGTATTACTACTTCAATGTCACTTGAATATCATCATTTACACTTCTTAGTAGTTAATTTTATACCTATTTCATCTCCCCCACTAGATGGATGTTATGGACTGAATATTTCTCCTTTATATGTGAAGCTCTAAACCCTAGTGTGACAGAATTAGGACATGGGGCCTTTGGAAGGTAATTAGACTTAGATGATGTCATGAAGATGGAACCCCAAGATGATATTAGTGGCCTTATAAGAAGACACACCAGAGCTCTCTCTCCACAAGGTAACAGTATAAAGCAAGAAGGAGGCTGTCTACAAGCTGGGAAGAGAGCTCTTGCCAGAACCTAACTCGGCTGGCATCCTGATCTTGGACCTTCTAGCATCTAGAATTATGATAAAATAAATTTCTGTTGTTTAAGTCACACAGTTTATGGTATTTTGTTATAGCAGCCCAAGCTGACTAATATAGAAGACAAAGCATTCACAAGCAAATATTGTGTTTAAAATATTCTGTATCTCTTTTGATATATAACCAAAGTGGAGATGAGAAAAATTCAGAGAATAGCCTTGTATTGTTTAGAATCTTTTAGAAATGTTTGTGAATGTTTAAGTGTAAAACTAGAGCTAAAATAAGAATCAGGGACGCCTGGGTGGCTCAGTCGGTTTGGTGTCTGCCTTTGGCTCAGGTCATGATCTTTGGGTCGTGGGATCAAGTGCCACAGCCGGCTTCTTGCTCAGTGGGGAGCCTGCTTCTCCCTGTCCCTCTGCTCTTCCCCCTGCTTCTGCTCTCTCACACGTTCTCTCTCTCTCTCTGACAAATAAAATCTTAAGTACATAAATAAATTAATTAAATTAAATAAGAATCAATATCTATTACATCTTTTAAAGTATCTCTTCCAGGTTAATAAAGAAAATAGACTGGGGAAATATATCTCATTTATGTGACTGGACTCATTCACTTAATTTATGAACTTTAAATTTCTTCTTCCTTTTTCTTCTCCTCCTCCTCTACCTCTTCTTCCTTCTCAACCTCCTCCTCCTTCTTCTTTTTCCACTAAGTCATGGGTCAGAGAAAGAGTAAGAGGGGAAAGGATCTAGGATTAAGAATTTGGGCTTTAAGACTAGACAAAACTGGCCTGGAACCTGGTGCCTGAACTTATTAACTGTGTGACCCTGGGCAAGTTACTTAAGCTCCCTAAGACTCAGCTTCTTCATATATAAAATAGGAAATCAAAGCATCTATCACACCTGGATGGTCTGAGAATTAAAAAAATATATAAGTATAAAGGGCTTAGAATAGTATCTATCACACAGCTAGTGCTCAAAAACTGTTACCATTATATATTTATATGTACAGATACAGCAAATGTCTAAGGCTCAAAATTCCATTCAAATGACCTCAGTGTAACAAATAAGTCAAGAAATGGGCAGAAGACATGAACAGACATTTCTCCAAAGAAGACATCCAAATGGACAACAGACACATGAAAAAATGCTCAATACATCAAGGAAATACAAACCAAAACCACAATAAGATACCACCTCACGCCAGTCAGAATGGCTAAAATGAACAAGTCAGGAAACAACAAATGTTGATGAGGATGCAGAGAGAGGGGAACCCTTTTAACACTGCTGCTAAGAAAGAAACTGCTACAGCCACTGTGAAAAACGGTACAAAGCTTCCTCAAAAAGTTAAAAATAGAGCTACCCTATATTCCAAGAATTGCACTACTAGGTATTTATCCAAAGGATACAAACAATGATCCAAAGGGGCACCTGCACGTCAATTTTTATAGCAGCAATATCCACAATAGCCAAACTATGGAAAGACACCAGCTGTCCATTGACAGATTAATGGATAAAGAAGATGTCATATGAATACACACACACACACACACACACACACACACACACACTGGAATATTACTCAGCCATCAAAAATATGAAATCTTACCATTTGCAACTATGTGGATGGAACTCGAGGGTATAATGTTAAGTAAAATAAGTCAATCAGAGAAAGACAAGCATCATATGATTTCACTCATATGTGTAATTTAAGAAACAAAACAAAGGATCAAAGGGGAAGGGAGGGAAAAACAAAGTAATATGAAATCAAAGAGGGAGACAAACCATGAGAGACTCTTAACTATAGGAAACAAAGAAACTTGCTGGAAAGGAGGTGGGTAGGAGGATGTGGTAACTGGGCAATGGGCATTAAGAAAGGCACTTGATAACAATGAGCAGTGGGTGTTATAGGCAACGGATGAATTACTAAATTGTACCTGTGAAACTACTACTATACTATATGTTAATTAACTGAGTTTAAATAAAATTTTAAAAATATGACCTCAGTGTAAATGATGAAATTTTGAGAACAGCAAAGACACTGAGGAAAGTGTCTTTCATAATGCAAAGTGGAAATAATGACTGCCTCTAAATGATGCTGATTGGGGAAGATGGCAGAAGCCCAGGTGACCGCATTTCAGGGAGTCCCCTGAAATGAGCTCAATTCCTGCAAAAAACACCACAGGAACACTGTGAGCACCCATGAAATCAGCCTGAAATGTAATATTTCACACTTCTGAATCACCACGGGGGACAAAGAGCATCGGCAAAGAGGTAGAGTGGAGTGAGAGCGATCGGAGGGATATCCAAAGACAAGGGGCACCGGGGAGGAAGCCCGCAGAGGCGACCCATTGGAAAGCAATACCCCAGCATGAAAGTGCTCTGTGTTTGGGGAACAACAGCAAATTACGGTCTGATTCAAGGCAAACAGAAATGGAATGCCTGAGGAGTAGCCAGGGAAACGGGCATATAGATCGGGGCAGAGAAAAAGTGCACCCGGTGCGTCCCAAGGGAACACGGCGGAGTCAGCGGAGCAGAGTATTTTTCTGCCACTCCCCCCCCCCTTTTTTTTTTCTTTCCTCTGCTGCTTTTCTCTGCTGCTTCTCTCCAGCCTGTGGGCCAGGCACAGACCCCCCCAGGGAAGGCGATTTTGCAGACTTGTCTGGGAGGTGTGGAGCCGTGGGACCTCAGTCCCTCCTGTATGGGGGTCACACAGAATCCCTGGGCACAGACAAGGTCGCATGACCCAAAAGCAGTAGCGGTTTCCGTGGCGTGGGAGCGAAATGACAAGTGGGAGCTTTGGGCAGGAATCAAACCAGCGTCTGCGCCCCCCCGCCCCCCGGCTGTGACAGGTGGCCAAGGGAGAGTATACAAGGAGAGGCTGTGCCCTGCCCATCCTCCAGAGGATTGCTAATTAGGGGGTCTCCCGGGGAAGGAGGTCTTGGCATAGACATCTTGCTCCGACCTGACTTCCTCAACAACTGCAAAAGGCCATAAAAGAACAACACTCACCAGAGAACTGAACTCTGACAACCTGGTTACCATAGACTCCAGTCCCTAGGAAGGGGGCAGAGATGCAGCCCAGGTAGAAGGGACTGAAAACAGCACGGCAGGCTCCGCCCTGAGAAGGCAAGCCAGAAGCAAAAGAGGACAGCACCCAAACTGTAAAACCCCAACATCGGGGGAAAGACAATATATTAAACTCCTGGCACTGCCCCAAAAGCTGTAAGCTTTATTGATACAGTTTTCACCTTATTTGCTTTTTTCACTTTTTTCTATTTTTTACTTTTAAAATTTCCACTTTAAACTTAAAAATTCATTCGCACAGTTTTTGTCTTTTAATTTTTAATGCACTTTTTATCACAACGTGATACTTAATACAACACTCCATAACAGTTTTTTTACCTTGAAATTTTTTCAAACACATACCTGTGTTTTCTGTTGTTGTTGTTGCATCTCATTTGTGTGTTTTATCTGTTTTTCCCTATCTTCTCTCTTCTTTCCTTTATTTTTTTGTTTAAATATACATATAATTACAAGCTTCCAGATAATCCTACATCCCTATTCAATACTACCCCTATATACAACCAGTTCTCATCTCCCTATATCTTTAGAAAGTGGGCTCCTCAAACAATAATAACAAGTAAACACAGGAGGATCTGAGATACTTTCCTTGCCCACAAGGAGTGTCTGCCCTCACCTTCCCACTCTACTCTGTCAGTGTTTCTGTGTAATTGTTTTTGCTTTTGTATTGTATAAATACTGGTCTTGGGGGAAATTCAGGTTGGACTTCACTTTTTCATCTCTTCATTTACTCTTGATGGCTTTTCTCTTTACCCCATAGTAGTTTTGTACCATATAAATCCTACCACTGGACTCTACTCTGGCAGGGTTTTCTTTTCTTGCTTCATTTCTCCCCTTCTCTTTTTTCTTTCTTCTTCCTTTTCAGTGGTGAATTCTGATTGCTTCAAAACCTTCCAGCGACCAATTCACCTGGATAGTGGCTGATATATTTAGCTATACACCCCCTCAACCACTCCTCACCACAATGAAATGGAGGAACAACCAACAGAAGAAGAACCCTGAGTCTGCAACCCCGGTCACAGAATTATTGGAAATGAACATAAACAATATGACAGAAATGGAATTCAGGGCAGCAATTGTCCAAACAATGGCTAATTTGGAAAAGAAAATTAGTCTCAACATGGAAGCCCTAATAACAGAAGTGAAAGCTGAGGTTCAAAAGGCTATTAATGAGATGCAATCTAATTTAAATATGCTAACAGCTAGAGTAAATGAAGCTGAAGATCATATCAGTGATTTAGGAGAGAGATGGATTAAGAAGGAGGAGAAAGAGAAGTCTTGGAACAAACAGCTAAAATCCCATGAAAACAGAATAAGGGAAATAAATGATGCCATGAAACGCTCCAATATCAGAATTATTGGAGTCCCTGAAGGAGTTGAGAGAGAGAGAAGCCCAGAAGATACTGTTGAACAAATCATGGATGAAAATTTCCCTAATCTGGGGAATGAAGCTAATGTCCTAGAGGAAGAGAGGACACCCCTCAAGATCAATGAGGCTAGAAAAACCTCCAGGCACATAATTGTGAAATTCGTGAATCATAAAACCAAAGAATAAGTCTTAAGGACAGCTAGAGGGAAGTTATCCCTTACCTACAGAGGGAGGACCGTCAGAATACCGTCAGACTCTTCCACAGAAACCTGGCAAGCCAGAAAGGACTAGCAAGACATATTCAGGAAATTACATGACAAAAATATGCAACCAAGGATAATGTATCCAGCAAGGTTGACTTTCAGAATGGAAGGAGAAATAAAGAGCTTCCAGGACCACCAAAGTCTAAAAGATTATGCAACCACCAAGCCAGCACTACAAGAAATACTAAGAGGGGTTCTATAAAAGAGAAAGGAACACAAGAGAGACACAGAACAGAAATTTACAGAGGTAATCTATAGAAACATGAACTTCACAGGATACATGATGTCAATACAAATGTATCTATCAATAATCACTCTCAATGTGAATGGCCTAAATGCTCCAATAAAAAGGCACAGGGTTGCAGACTGGATAAAACGAGAGGACCCATCCATATGCTGTTTACAAGAGACTCATCTTGAATCTAAAGACACTTCCAGATTGAAAGTGAGGGGATGGAGGACCATCTTTCATGCCTATGGACCCCAAAAGAAAGCCAGGGTAGCGATTCTCATATCAGACAAATTGGATTTTAATCTAAAGACTGTAGTCAGAGACACAGAAGGAAACTACATCATTCTTAAAGGGTCTATACACCAAGAAGATCTAACAATTGTAAATATTTATGCCCCCAACATGGGAGCAGCCAACTACATAAGCCAACTGTTAAGCAAAATAAAGAATCATATTGATACGAATACAATAATTGTAGGAGATCTTAACACACCACTCTCAGCAAAGGGCAGATCATCTAAACAAAAAATAAACAAAGAAACAAGAGCCTTGAATGACACATTGAACCAGATGGATCTCATAGATATATTCAGAACATTCCACCCTAAAACAGCAGAATACTCATTCTTCTCAAGTGCACATGGAACTTTCTCCAGTATAGACCACATACTAGGTCACAAATCAGGGCTCAACCGATACCGGAAGATTAAAATTATTCCCTGCATATTCTCTGACCACAATGCCATGAAACTGGAACTTAACCACAATAAAAAGTTCAGAAGAAAATCAAACACTTGGAAGCTAAAGACGATCCTGCTCAAGAATATGTGGATCAACCAAGAAATCAAAGAAGAACTGAAACACTACATGCAAACCAATGAGAATGAAGATACATCAATCCAAAACCTATGGGATACAGCAAAGGCAGTCCTAAGGGGTAAATTCATAGCCATCCAAGCCTCAGTCAAAAAAATTGAAAAATCCCGAATACACCAACTCTCATTACACCTTAAAGAACTAGAAAATCAACAAAAAATTAAACCAACCCCCCAGACAAGACGGGAAATAATTAGGATTAGAGCAGAGATGAATGAATCAGAAACTAGAGATATAGTAGAACACATCAACGAAACTAGAAGCTGGTTCTTTGAAAGAATCAATAAGATCGATAAACCATTGGCCAAACTAATCCAAAAGAAAAGGGAGAAGGCCCAAGTTAATAAAATCATGAATGAAAGGGGAGAGATCATGACTAACACCAAGGAAATAGAAACAATCATCAGAAATTACTATCAACAATTATATGCCAATAAGTTTAACAACCTAGAAGATATGGATACATTCCTAGAAACCTATAAACTCCAAAGACTGAAACAGGAAGACACTGACAATTTCAACAGACCTATATCAGGTAAAGAGATTGAAGCAGTGATCAAAAACCTCCCCAAAAACAAGAGTCTAGGACCAGGCAGATTCCCTGGGGAATTCTACCAAACATTCAAAGAAGAAATAACACCTATTACTTGAAGCTCTTTCAAAAAAATAGAAACAGAAGGAAAACTTCCAGACTCTTTCTATGAAGCCAGCATCACTCTAATCCCCAAACCAGACAAAGACCCCATCAAAAAGCAGAACTTCAGACCAATATCGCTGATGAATACGGATGTCAAGATTCTCAACAAGATCCTTGCCAACAGGATCCAACAATACATTAAAAAGATTATCCACTATTACCAGGTGGGATTTATCCCAGGGATGCAAGGGTGGTTCAACACTCGGAAATCAATCAACGCGATAGAACAAATCAATAAGAGAAGAGAGAAGAACCACATGGTACTCTCAATTGATGCAGAAAAGGCATTTGACAAAATATAACATCCGTTCCTGATCAAAACTCTTCAAAGTATAGGGATAGAGGGAACATTTTTCAACCTCATAAAATCTATCTATGAAAAACCCACAGCGAATATCATTCTCAATGGGGAAAAACTGACAGCCTTTCCTCTGAGATCAGGAACAAGACAAGGATGCCCCTTTCACCACTACTGCTCAACATAGTGTTAGAAGTCCTAGCAATCAGACAACAGAAAGAAAGAAAACATATCCAGCTTGGCAAAGAAGAAGTCAAACTCTTTCTCTTTGCAGATGACATGATACTCTATGTGGAAAACCCAGAAGACTCTACCCCCAAACTACTAGAACTCATACAACAATTCGGTAATGTGGCAGGATACAAAATCAATGCAGAGAAATCAGTTGCATTCTTATACACTAACAATGAAAAAACAGAAAGGGGAATCAGAGAATCAATTCCGTTTACTATAGCACCAAAAACCATAAGATACTTAGGAATAAACCTAACCAAGAAGTCAAGGATCTGTACTCGAGGAACTACAGAACACTCATGAAAGAAATTGAAGAAGACACAAAAAGATGGAAGAGCATTCCATGCTCATGGATCAGAAGAATAAACATTGTCAAAATGTCTATACTGCCCAGAGAAATCTATACTTTCAATGCCATTCTGATCAAAATTCCACCAACATTCTTCAAAGCATTGGAACAAACAATCCTAAAATTTATATGGAACCAAAAAAGACCCCGAATCGCTAAGGAATTGCTGAAGAAGAAAAGCAAAGCTGGGGGCATCTCGTTACCTGACTTCAAGCTTTATTACAAAGCTGTGATTACCAAGACAGCATGGTACTGGCACAAAAACAGAGAAATGGACCAAGTGAACAGAGTAGAGAATCCAGATATGGACCCACAAATCTATGGTGAAATCATCTTTGACAAAGCAGGAAAAAATATCCAGTGGAAAAAAGACAGTCTCTTCAATAAATGGTGCTGGGAAAATTGGACAGCTACGTATAGAAGAATGAAACTAGACCATTCTCTTACACCACACACAAAGGCAAACTCGAAATGGATGAAAGACCTCAATGTGAGGCAGGAATCCATCAAAATCCTGGAAGAGAA